>JABYPW010000613.1:0-23070 GCA_016880775.1 Phymatotrichopsis omnivora | reverse complement strand
AAAAAAAGGAAAAAAAAGGAAAAAAAAATTAGACATTTTTATAGCCCCCGATAGTGAATTTTTTTTATTTTTATTTTTATTTTTATTTTTATTTTTTTTTGCTGGTCATTACAAAGAAGAGAAACGGCGAAAGAGACGAACACATTTTTGAGGTTCTCTTTATTCCTTTGCAGCGGTCCTCATGGAAGAGGCACGGCGCTTCTTCATCTCGGTGCGCTGGGTCTTCTTTTCCTGGACACGCTTGGCAAGGAGCTGAGCGTAGTCATTCTGATTATTGGTTAGTAATTGGCAATAAGGTAAATTATAGAGACCGGAGAGAAAGGGAAAAGGAAGGCGTACGGCAGCATCCTTGGCAGCCTCAGCCCGTCTCTTCTTGAGAGCGATTCTGTGCCTCTTGTGTTGAAGTCGTTGAGGGGTGATGAGTCTCTGGATCCTGGGGGCCTTGGTGTAAGGCTTCTTATCCTCCTTCTTTGGCTGAAGCTCACGACGAACAACAAACTTGCGGACCTAAAAAGGCATATTAGAAATGTGATCCAAAGAAACCTCTTCAAACCACGTACATCGTCATCCTTGGTCAAACCAAAGAACTTTCTGATCTTGCCCCGCCTCTTGGGTCCAAGACGCTTAGGATGAGTGACGTTGGTCAACCCATCAACATCTTGTTCACCCTGTTTGACAATGACCAAGCTCAAAACAGCCAAATCGGGTCCGACAATACATCCTCTGACGGACTTCCTCTTGCGCTCACCAGTCCTCCTGGGCCGATAGCAAGAGTGCCCTTTGGAGAGCAACAGACGGACACGGGTAGGTTGGATGACACCCTGCTTCATGGGAAACCCCTGCTTGTCATTTCCTCCGGTAATCTTGAAGATATATCCAGCGAATTCGGGTCCGACACTGTCACCGGGAACTTCAGCTCCCATACGCTTGTCCATGAAGGCACGGAGACGACGGTCATCGTCGATTTCGATCACCTTCTGGGAGCCATTGGCGGGGTATCTGTGATGTGGAGGTTGGCCGTCAGTCGCGTGTTTTCTCGATATCTCCATTGCGCCTCGTGCAATTCTAAACTACGATCAAACTCCTCCTCTTTATCACATATCTCTTCCTCTTCCACGGCGCTTCATTGTCATGTATCCAATCCCCCATCTCCTCTAACTCCCTCCCCCTAATGCTAGTTTGCTGCTACTGCTCCACGCAATACGAGATACGGGAAAAGTAACTTACGCCTAGCACAGTAAGTTAGTATGCCGCTCACTACCATCCAAAAAATTTCAGTCATAAAAATTTCGCTGAGAAGACCCACAATATTCAATTTCATGATTGCGTCGACTTTTTCTTTTCAAGGCCCTGAAAGTGGCGTAGGGAAAGCCGGTGCGCGGGTAGGCTCGGGGGTCGTGAGTCGGCGATTTGTCGTCAGTTGATGTTGGAAATTGCTGGCTGAGTGGGTAAGCCGTTGCTGGAGGTTTGGCGTGTGGGTGCGTTACTATATGTGTGGTGGACTGCCTTAGGGCTGCAAACCCTCGTCTTGGCGCACAACCCAATCAAACGAGTTTGGTGCAGGAACGGCCGGCTATGACAACAGTTCAAATTACGGATAAAAAAAAGATACCCGCACCGCAAAGCCAATGTTGATAATTTCCGCTACCGCTACCGCCTTCATGAGCTATCAATCGTCCAAAATCTCGATGTCCTTTATACTTGCGCATGCACCAACTTTTTTGCGTTTGCTTACTATATGTATCTAAGTTACATACTGTTCTTCATATTGCGCACCATTGTTGCGATTAGAATGAATATAAGCTTTGTGCATCAACCGTCAATTTTTCGACACTTTGAGCTATAACGTTGCAATGTGAATGAATCTATCAGGTTGCCAAGATATGGCTTCAACAGTCATATCTGGAGTACCGTGACCAACCGACGATTGGTGAAAACAAGCTCCGTGAAGCATGAAGATACATGCTATTAATTCGTGTCATAGATGCAGCTTGCGCAAATGAATGGGCAATCAAATATTCTACATGCCAAAACATCTTTATTAACGCCCCATCATACGCTCCAAAAAAGAAAGAATTTCCCGGTACTCCGAACGTTGTTTTGTTTCCCAATTTTTTTTTTTTTTTTTTTTTTTTATTTTGTGTTCCCATTTTTCCCATTTAGCGATTTGCATATAAATCTGGTAAAAAAACGGAAAGGTTCACCGCCGTCACCATACGAAAGCAACGGATAGTAGTCGTAGTAATATCCGCGATGAGAAAGACTCCAGATCCCGAAAAAAGAATAAATGAAAGATCTCGTTTTTTTCATTTTCCCCATGCCCATGTACAAACTCCCCATCCCACTCCCAGTACCAAAACCCCCGGTAAAATATTCTTTAACGGTAAGATTCTATTCACACTCGTCAGAATATTCCCGAAATTGTGCATTGGGGAAAACTTACTTTGGTACCTCGCACGGGCGCCGGGACCACCAAACTTCTTGGGCTCGCATCTCCTGTTGTCGGCAACAAGCAGCGATCGGTCATAGCCGATCAAAGCCTGCTTCAGCTGGTTCTTGGAGTGCTCGTCGACGAACTTTTGGTAGTAGGCAACAATCGATTTGGCGATAGCCTGACGGATGGCGTAAACTTGGGAAGTGTGACCTCCTCCAGTAACACGGACACGGATGTCAACGTTGGCGAACTTGTCAAGCCCGACAATGAGGATAGGCTCGTAAACCTGGAAAATATTAGTTGACGGATCGGCAGAGCACAGGAGAAGGCGAAGAACCTTGAAGCGGAGGATCTCAGGCTTTACGAGGGCAAGGGGAGCACCGTTAACTTTTATAAGACCACGGCCAGCCTGGGAAAGTCGTTAATAGTGTTCTTCGAAGCTTTCCCGGAAATGTTTCGAAGGTAACTTCGTCGTAAATTTCGAGCATTAATATAGCAGAGAGCGGCAATATCTACCTTGCAGTGTGCGACAGCAGTGGCTGAACACAAAAAGTATCCGTCAGCATTTCTCCTTCAATTGGGGAAAAAGAAAAAGAAAAAGAAAAAAAAAAAAAAAAAAAAAAAAAAAAAAAAAAAAAACTCCTCCAAAAAATACAAAAACACGTTCTAATCCTTTACGGCTCCCCTTTCGCTTCCATCTTCCATTCTTCTCCAAAAAAATTTTTTTCCTCAGCTATCAAAAAAAAAGAACACAACGTACCGGTCTTCTTCTTTCCGAAGCATTGGACGGACTGAGCTGGGGCAGCCATATTTGCGAATTCTTCGTTCAACGATAGGGAGAGGCGGGGGGGTAGGTGTTAGGTCGTCGTCGTGGGCGCGGGGCGTTGGTCAGTTGTTGTAAGGGCTCGTCGTTGAATTCCGGGTACTTCGCATTGCCGGGAGTGCTGCGTGGTGTGTGGGCACCAAGACAGCACGCAGCTGCGGGACTGTTTTTTCCTCTTTAGGGCTCATTGCCCTGTGCCAAGCAATGCGACTCGGAACAAGCTTTTCGTGGTGTGGGGAGCGTGGGAAGAACTCCGCATTGCAGGGCTGAAGGCTGCAGAAGAGACCCGGGATGCTTTATGCCTTTGGGTCGAATGGAAGCCACCAGCTATCGCTGGGCCATGCGCGCGACGTGCATAAGCCGACCAGGTGCTCCGTCTCAACACCCTTTCCCAAGTCGACTCCTCCGAAAGCTATTTCTGCGGGTGGGAACCATACCCTCGTCCTCTTTCCTTCCGGTGACCTGTTCGCTGCTGGAGACAATGCGCATGGACAATGCTGCATCCCTATAACCGAACCAACTTTCGTGACGCACTTTACGAAGCTTCCTTCTCCGCCGGACACCGGGTTCTGGGAATTGATCTCTGCTGGTTGGGAATGCTCATTTCTAGTTTCCTCCAACAGTATCGTCTATTCCTCCGGGCAGGGGCTTCGTGGTGAATTGGGTCTTGGAGTTTCCGTGGTTTCTCCACACCTCCAACGAATACCTCTCTTCCCTCCACAAGATGAAAAATCTCAATCTGGTGATCCTGTTACTATAACGTCCATCTCATCCTCTCTAGCACATACGATCGTTGTTCTCTCGAATGGATCGGTTTACGGTTGGGGTGCCGGCCGTAAAGGCCAATTAGGAAACTCTCCTACCCCCTTCAATTCATCTCCTCGGAAGCTCAACCTTGATTTTCCGGTTGCGAAGGCGGTGTGTGGAAGAGAATTTACCTTCTTGATATCCTCGACTGGAGACAAGCATATTCTCCTCGGCAGTGATAAGTTCGCTGTTCAGTCATTAGCCCCTTCGCACGGCTCTCTTCTTCACTGGAAGGATTTAGGTGCATCATGGGGCGGTGTCTATGTTCTAATGGCCAACGGGACTATCAAGGCCTGGGGTAGAAATGATAGAGGCCAGTTACCACCGGCTGGTTTATCGAATATAGAAATGATGGCTATTGGAAGCGAGCATGCTTTAGCGGTCATCGGTGGGAAGAAACAGAAGTTGATTGCGTGGGGATGGGGGGAACACGGGAATTGCGGGAAGAGTAGAGAGGAGAATGGCGGAAACGTGATAGGGGAGATATTCGAGGTTGGAGTTGATACAAAAGGCAAGTTTGAGCGCGTGGGAGCGGGCTGCGCGACAAGCTGGATATGGGTCCAAGGGGACGGACAGTACTGAATAGGGAGTAAGAACACTAATATATGGACAGCCTCAATTGGTCCATCAAATATCCTGAGCTTCAACAAATCGCAGCTGAGAAAAAGAGGCGCATCACGCTATGCCCCGAATTTAGCTACACTCTTCATGCGTTCGTTAATGACATTGAAAAGGATAATAATTAAAGATAATTACTTCTTCATCATATGGAATTACTCGTCTTTTTGCATCAGGTTCGATCCAGGATGTCATAACGAACAAGCATGGTACAAATTTGTACCCACATTGCCTTGGTATTTTGCCCGACGTGCGAATGTTAGGAATTTCCAAACTAGCTAGTAGGGGTTTTTGGATAGTAAGGCATCAGCCGGTTCCACGTCTACCACAGCCGGGAACTTGCACATTAAGTACTGGTCATTTACTCGAGTACATTCATGCATGTCACGCGGCTACACCACTACTCTACCATTCCATGGCTTTAGACGCGACACGTGCATAAACCAAAGTCTTTTCTCCCTTCTTTGTATTTATTTTACTCAAGCATCTACAATCCCTTCCTCGAGCTGAACATTCAGCTCCCCATAAAGTCCGGGACCGGCAACCTACCTTCCGATTCTACATAATCTGTTTACCCTGCTCCTTTGTTGGTTTTTGTGCCGTTTTAGACTAACGTTTGTGTGTTTGCTCTCCATCACTGGCGCAGCGCTGGCGGTGTTACGTACCATCTATGTATCTCGAAATTCCATCAGAAAATTTTATTTATTCGTTGAAATTTGAGGTTACATGCATGAATAGGATCACCGTTGGCTAAATCTCTTGCGTTTACAATTCTATCTTTCTCGATCATCGATGACCCAACGGCCTTTAGCAACTTGTGAATTCTTCCCGTTATACCCCGATCCTCTTTTTCCACCGCTATATTCCTTACAACTTGGAGAGCGGTTCTCGCGTGAGACATCCCTCAGTACATGTGCCGCGTTTCGAAGCAGCGTCACGGCCCAGAATTATCCCAGCACGAATCCAATAACGAAGGACTTAGAATACTAATACCTTCTGTGCTTATGACAACGCATAATCTGGCTATGGCGAAGAAAGCAACTAACGTATCGGATGGTGAAGCGAAACACGACGAAGAGGCGAGACAGCAGCAAAAGTTTGCATTTCCTTCGTTAAAAAAAAAAAAAAAAAAAAAAAAAAAAAAAAAATAGGATTCTGCCAATAACACAAACACCATGCAAATGGGAGACCCGTAGAAAAATTTCATGCAGTCCCATCAACGAATTTACGAATCTGAGAGAGCTACATTAGTAAAGAGGTGATACGGGCTCGTTAAAACTAACTACCCGTTAAAAATTATGAAACGCTCTAAACTTTGGAGAAATCCAAATCATCTGTAGAGGCGGGCGAAGCAGCTTCCAGATTATAGCGTTCCATATAGCAACAAATAAGAATAGTGTTGGAATAAACATGCGCGAGCGTTTTGTTTGGATTTTCGTTTCGTTTTTGATTTTTACTGTTTTCTGACTTTTTTAATCGGGTTTCTTGAATAGTCTGGGGATTCTAGATATGCGCCCATGTCGGTGGGGTCAATTTGTTTCTCGGTGTATTTGTTTCCGTTTTTTTCGCTGTTCCTGTTTCTATTTATATCTTTTAACTCATCATCAACTGTCACTCGGTTTTCCGTCCGGGGGTAATAATGCCGCGGGTTTAGCCCCTGCGGGGTCTTTCCTTTTTTTTTTTTTTTTCGTTTTTTCTCCTCTAGTCCTATTTCAGTTAATTGTCTATGAATACAAGCTATTCATCTTTCCACACTTTTTGCGTTTTCCACTTCAACGGATATGAGCCCAGAGAGGCCGGAACTGTCAGCGTCCAAAACTGTAGACTGTACTTCCTCTCCGCATACCTCCAATACTGGGAATATGACATGCACTGCAAAGTTTGATGCTTGATGGCATTCTGAGCATTAAAGAGCTAAAAAGCACCTCTAAATTTCACTAAGTATTGATCTTCCTCAACCATCTCGAGTTTGTGGTGGTACTAGGAATTGAAAAGCCAACCTCTAAGAAATATGAAGTAGACAAATGGAGTGAGTGACAGAAATATAAGAAAAGGCAAAAACCTTTTTAAACTACAATATAGAGTCACAACTGAACCCAATTGTACTAAGGAAGGCCACCTAGTGCTTAGAGAGGATATAGTTATATGGTGTTGATTGAATTTTGTCGTCAATGCAATGTAGTATAATGGTATAGGTATGAGAGAGGAGGGAGAAAGAAGAGGGAATCATAATTCATGCTTTATAAAAAAAAAAAAAAATCTAATAGAACTTCCTAGAAATCCCTTAATATTCATAGCCATAATTATAAGGATAATTAAAGAAAAGAATAACTTGTAGAGGAAAGTCAACTCATTAAGCTATATAGATATAGAATTGATTACAAGACTGTAAGACTATCTACTAAAAAAAAAAAAACATAAGATCACTACTAGGTATAAATTCTCAAAATAAATTAGTTCTATGATATCTATAACAGGTGTAATAGTAACCTCACTAGTTCTTATTAAGATATTATAGGTGGTAAGGGTACACCAAATCTTCTTCAGGTGATAGTAGCATGCTAAACTCAATAGTGCCTCACTAGGTACTACTAAAATTCAGGACTTAGAAATACTTCCTTGACTATGATAGTAATAGTACTAGTTCCTAAGAGGATATAAGAAGAGCTTAGGTATAATAATACTTACTAGGGTTAATTATGCCTATGCTTTACATGATTGAAAACTTAATACTATAGACCTCTACTACAATCTGAATAACCTTATAGTGTGATGATATTATAGATAGAGGAGAGTAGTTATTCCTTTGTCTCTATAATTTACTATAATCTAATTATCTTACATACTACATATGGGTTATCTAGTGCTAAAAATGGGTAAGGGGGGGGTAAGGGGATGTATATTCACATTACTTAATCTTCAAAGACACTACTTATACTATGACTTTCTAAATCTCTCTAAAATAGGTAAATATCTATATTCTACTATCATAGTAAACTATAGAGACCTCTAATCATAGTTATGGTATATGTGTAAACTACTAGCAGGAGTGCTTAATCTCCTTAGAGCTTGCTTCTAAGATTATAATAGCCTATTTTTTTTTTTCTCTTTTTTTTTTTTTTGTTAACTTCATATCAATTGTTTCTAGGTATAACCTCTACATATAACCTCTATAGTTATATTGTGAATTATATTATCTACCTCCCTAAATAATAAGAAAGTATAAAATTGTGAAAAAACTATAAAAGAAAAGGTAAAAGAGAAATAGAAAAACCCTAAGTCCTAATACTACTAGGTAGAGCCCAAGGTCTAAATAGCATTGAAAAAGGTAAAGTAAAAAAGGTAAAGTAAAAAAAGCAAAGTGAAAATAAAAGGTATAAGTAAAAGAAGATAGCAGAGAGTAGAGAAGAAACAAAAAGTAAAGAATACAAAAATGAAAAGCATAGAAGAGAAGAGAAAAGGTAGAGAAGAAATATAATATTTATTGATTACTAACCTTAATTTATATAGGGATGACTAGATTTTTTATTCCTAAATTCTTAATTACTAGGTACTTATTAGGGATAGAGGCTAAGCTATATAAAATTATTTAGGTATAGCTATCTAAATCACTATAGGTAAAGCTATACATATGCCTCTATCTTAGACTACACTTCTACAAATTATTAAATTGCTTCTAGGTTATAGAATTATGGTATATGTAACTAATCTTATCTAGGAATATTTAAATATTAGTGATAGTAACTACTTTAGCTATAATATATACTAAAGTAATAGTCCTAGCCTAGAGGGACCATAATAGTACTATATATACTAGATAGCTTATTGATAGGGATAACTTTAGTAGGTTTTAAAGGTGTATAATACAGAATATGCTGTATGAAGGGTTACCCTGACAGTGCTTAGCAAGATCACTCCTATGTATGTGGCTATATCTTTGCAATTAAGTTTGTGTACATGCCCCATCCTTACAATAGTGAACCAAGGGAGAAGCATATCATATAATACAGAATACTCTACGAATATCTTGAGTATAGGTTTGCTATATCTTTTGATAATATCAAAAGTAATAGTAGGGTAAGAAAAAAATAACAGATAATAGGAAAATAGATAATCAATAAAGATTATTATAAAATATAGGATAAAAGATATAGTTCTGTACTTTCCCAAGGTGAGTAATTATTTGTTAAATTTTTTTTATTGTATAATGTAGAATAGGGTTACTAATATATCAGTATCAAGCATAGATGCTGATTGGAGGTAAACCTTCTCTGTTATAATATACTCAGTTACTAAATTTAGAAAACCTCAATAATATAATAACTATTATAATATATTACGATGGTTATCCTCTATCCCCTCTCGCTCTAATATCCCTCTAGTTCTTATAGACCAGGGTCATACTGCATTTGAAACTTTTAGTAATTTCCTTACTAATCCCCTTTACTGAGTAGGTATAGTACTATATAGAGAATACCCTAAAGGTGTTAATGGTGCATATCTCAGGAGGTAGAATGGCTCGGTAAAACCTTTACAGGCATGAAGCTATAAGTATTACTGAGTGAACTTAGATATCTCAACTTATTCTTCTCAACTGAACAAAGACTTTCCTACATCTACTAAGAGATGGAACATGAAGAAGTAAGGTTGCAAAGATAAGGTAAAATATATTCTTAAGACTCAAGCTAGTCTCGAAGCTAGAGAATAAAGGAAGGAAAAGACAAAGAATGTCCAACAGTTCTCGTATTAAATACCAATTTCCTTCCTAAGAAATAACTTATAGATGACTAAGGAAATAGAAGGAAATAGAACCTAACAGATCATCCATGACAAATATTCTGATGACTAATCTCCATTCTTATATAGCCTAGAAGAGTCCGGATCTCGGAAAAGCAAAGATTAGCAATGTATGAGCAATGGATCGCCATGACCTCTGATGTGTCATGTCCTCTCGCGATGACTGGCTCTATTGGTTAGGCTGCCCATTGCACAAGGGTGACTAAGTCCTTGTGCAATGTGCTGATATTCCGATCATGTATAGTCACTTGGATATGGCATCACAGATTGTCACTTGTATAATGAGTCACCAGAGGTGTCATGTATAAGTCTAATAAGGTAGAGCCCTACCAGACAGGCAGAGCCCAGTACCTGTAAAGGGTATAACACATACTGGGTGCATTCTGGGTACTAGTCTATCATCGTGCAAGTCTATAGTACCATGTATTACAGATAAGCTGTACCAAGTGGTCTACCTAAGTACTAGAACATGTGTGAGTCAACTGCCAGGTATGTTAGAACCTGTGATTGCTCCTTGAGCTATGGAACTATGTGATGAGTGTTGTCTCCACAGAGCTATAACTAAGCGAAGTGAGGTATTGACAACACGACATGTATGGGATTAGACATATGTGATCGATGACAGGACTTGTCACCCTGAGATCATCGTGATATACTGATCAGCCACATCGTTAGGGGACAGGACTTGAAGAGTATTCTCTGAAAAAGTCCTGAACGATTATGCCAAAACCTCTTTTCAATTCTCTGATCATGAAACTGAACTCCTTCTAGGGAATCGTGAAAGAATGAGGGAATCGCGATGGAATGTTTCTATGGGCTTCATTTCATTTGTTAAGTTCTCTGTAGCTACTTGGTTGGAATTAGGTATTTAAGAGGGAGCGGATGAGCGATGTGTTTTCAGGCTCCTTCGCACCTCCAAACTACCCCCTACATTATTAGTTCTCAGCTATTAGTATTCAAACGCATCGTCAAATATCGTGACAATGTCGTGAAGCTCTAAGAAACCTCTACCCCCCCCCCTTAATACCCCCCCTCAAGAGGCAAGGGACAAAGCCGCCACTATGAAAGCAATGTTCTCCTCATTCGAGGTGTCCGGCATCTCCCCCGCTGTCAAGAACGAACCTGGAATAGGCGACGTTATCTCGATGCACACCGCACCTCTCATCGGCGACTTGTACATCAGATACCGCGACCTCCAGTTCTATACCCAAACCCTACCATCCCTCCTGGCCTCAGTAAACAAAATCCAGGAAGCGGTCACTGCCATCGCCACTGGCCAACAGTTGCTCGAAGCTCGCTTTGATGAATTCGAGGCTATTACCACCTGCAACGCCACTGCTACAGCCCCAGCTAAGGTAGCCCCCACTGAAGTCGACCTCGCTCTCTCCGAATCTATCAAAAAGCTACGGTCGGAGACGTCAAAAACTGCTAAAGTGGTGAAGAAGATCTCTTCTTCCCTTACCTCCCCTGCTTCCTCTGCGCTACAAGTGGCGCCCCCTACTGCTGACACCACCTGGGCCTAGGTAGTGAAGAAAAACAAAGGCAAGGCCCTGGCCATGCCGACCCCGACTGCTACCACTCCTCCCGCCCCGAAGTACCCAACCAAGAGGGAGAGAGAAATCATCGTTAATCTCGAGGGAGAAATCCCCGAGTTCAACCCCATCGCTGTTCGGGACACCGTCAACGCTGTGCTTGTTGACAAGAAAGCTCCCTCCACTTGCTGAATTCGCTCTGTCCGAAAGGCTACGGCCAACAACATCTTTCTCTCTGTAATAGAGAACACCACTACCTAGCAAGTACTTGCCTACAAGCCGACCGTCAAAGAGGCCGTTCGCAAGTTCTTCCCCACCGTGACTGGCCTGCGCCGAAACTTCCTACATAAGAAGTACATCGTGCACAATGTGCCAACCCCAGTTCTCAACACCTCTGATATCGAACACATGTCACTTATCCTAAAGGAGATCGAGACATTTAATCAAGGTGTCATACTCGCCCAAACCCCTCGCTGGCTTGCTTCAAAGGATAAGCTAGTTAGCAAACCCGCATTGTCTATTGTCATCACAGTTGTGGTGAATAACAACCACTACCGCATCTCACAAGGTCTAACCATTCTCAACAAGAACCGCCGGACCGACCCATACATCGCCTTTTCGAAGGCTACCTAATGCTCTCGATGCTGTCGCTTTGGCCATCACCAGCTGAAGTGCACCTTTTCCCCCTGCTGCCACATCTGCGCTGGACTACATGCCATTTTTGAGCACTCCGGTGGCAACACAGAGTGCAAATGCTGAGGACGACAATGCGAACATACAGTGCTGAAATGCTCTAATTGCGATGCTGCCCACCCTGCCAACGATCCCCTCTGCCCTATTTATTTGCAAGCTCTGGCCGATAATAATAAGCGAGTGGAGAATCTACATGCAGTGATGGAAGAGGGAATGGAGACTTAGGGCCCCTTGGTATTTCATCTTTTTCCTTGCTAGTGTTGTTCCCTTTGTATAAGAGCTGTGTGAGTTTAGCTTCGGTTTTTCTCCTTTGTCTTTTCCCTTTCCTTTTCTTTAGTTAGTGTCTATCACTTCTACCCTGATCCCTTCCAGTTGTTGTAAGGTTCGCCTTGCTGGAGATAGGAAAGGGGTTCCCTGGGCTTTTCTTTTTCCTTTTCGCTTGAAGTTTTTCTGTTGCTTTGACATACTGGATTGTCGTGTTTTGTGCTGGTCGTGTTTTCATTTTGGTTTTTGCTTTCCCCTGCTGCTCTTTCCTTTCTGCCCCATTTCTTCTTTAGTTTATTGCGTGTAAGCGAGGAGGATTTGGGAACAAACCTGTATTTTATCTTGTAAACTGTAGGATGCGCTACCAACCATAAGTCAGCTATCTTCTACCTCCGTCATAGCTTGACATAGCTGCAAGCGGAGGTTCTTTAGATGACCCCTAGCAGGGTCATAAAGATAAAATAAAATGAATTTCCCCCCCCCCCCCTGAGCGATGTGTTTTCTTTCTTCTTCTTCTCTCTCTAGCTGTCATAAGAAGTCTTATACCATCTTTGAGCCTTAAGAATATATTTTGCTATCTTCTCTATGAAAGTTCTTATTCTCTTCTGACTCTGCAATAAAGGTTGAAAACACAAGCGGTTCTCACTTGCCAGTTGAGATATCTAAGTTCACTCAGTAACACCCTCTTGCAAAGCTTCTTATGTCGATACCTATGTCTATATCCTCAACGAGTCTCCTGTCATACCGTAGAACTGTAACACTATGCCCCTTCTAAGGCATAATGCCCTCATTGCATATAAGATGTTAGCTAGTCCACCAATTCAAAGTCCCCCTAACACCCTCGAGGATTTTAGGTGAGTCCAGGAAAAGGACAGTCTATACTCCGTACTGATTTTATCTCCAGTGTATCTGTCTATGTAACCTACTGGTTTATCTTGCCAGTTTCAGTTGACCATGAGTAGGGAAGAGATTCAACTTACTTAACCTACTCTCCTTTGCTTTGCAGGTGGAGCCTCTTCAGGCCTTTTTGCATTTACTTCAGTGTGTGAGTTCTTGGTTTAGAAATCAACCAGCTGATCGATAGGTTCCCCATTGACTAGTAAGTTCTCCTACACTTCCTACGAAGCCTCCACTTATGAGTATCCTTCCCAGAGTACATAATACTTGAGACACTTTCCCTTCCTAGTATACTGGCACTTGGTGATTTCTTTGACGAAGTAGGCTAGGACACCATCATCATCTTGCTGAGCCGGAGGAGATGCCCTAGGGAATTGTTCTGAAGTATTATAGGGTTCTAGCTGCAACACATAAAAGACTAGGTGTATTTTCTAGGTATAAGGGAGTTTGAACTTGTACGCAAGAGGACTAACCTTAGAGATAACTTGGAAGGGTCCTGCGTATTTGGTGTCAAGTTTCCTGCATGTTTTCTGGGTTGGTAAGTTATCTTTTTAGAGCAGGATGAGGTTACCTAGTTTCTGGTCTAGGAAGGCTGCATGCTTCTTGTCATACTACTGGACTATGCATTTCTGGGCAGTGAGGAGTCTTTGTCTAATTTCCTGCTAGTTTGCTTCATGTATTGTAGGTCTGCAGTAGAATTTGATTGTGCTAACCACATCCAGAGAAGGATGATAACCGTGGTTGGCAAAAAAGGGAGTTTGGTTTATGCTGGAGGAGACCGAGTTATTGTAAGTAAACTTGGCCAAGGGGAGGAGGAGTGACCAGTTAGATTGATCAAATGTCACATAGTTTCAAAGGTAGGCTTCTAAGATCTAGTTGAGGCACTCAGTTTATCCATCCATTTGGGGGTGATTAGCCCTGGACATAGAGAGTTGGACTTTGAGATTCTCCATGACAATTTTTCACCAAGCTTAGAACTTGGGGTCCCAGTCACTCACTATGTTGGATGGGAGGCCATGATGTTTCTAGATCTAGGTGATAAAAACACTTGCTAATTCCTTCGAGTCGACATTTATGTACAAGGGTATAAAGTGTGCCATTTTGGTGAACCAATTAACTATGACCCAAATTTGAGTATAGCTGTCTGAGGAGGGTAGGTCGGTGATGAAATCTATGGAGATTGATTCCTAAGGCTTGTAAGGGACTTCCAAGGGAAGGAGTTGCCAGTAGGTTTTATGTCTCCTAGCCTTATTCAATTGACACTGATCACAGGACAAGATATATTGTACAATATCCTTTCTTAGCGTAGGCTACTAGAAGTCCTAAGTGACTAATTCAAATATTTTATCTTATCCGATGTGGCCTGCGAAGGGGTGATCATGCCTGGAATCAAGGACCTTAATGCAAAGGGAATAGGGGATAAACTACAAGTTATTGAATGTTAGCAGGCCATCTTACACCTCATAATTGGGAGGTACTCTGCTCATCACCTCCTGGGTTTCTGGGTCCTTAGCCAATTCCGTTCTGAGTTCCTATATAAATTCAGGCTTGAACATATAGTTAGCTTGTTCAGAGGCCACTATGTATTATCCAGGGGTAAGGAATAGAACTTTGGGTTTAGGTGCCCCCTCTATAGGGCTGTGGTCTCTACACCTATACAGGGTATCTGCCTTAGTGCTTTTAGTCCTAGGGCAGTACACGATCTTATAGTCGATACTCCTGAGCTTCTCCATCTACCTAGTTTGGCACCTCGAGAGTACTCTGGTGGTCGCAAAGTACTCCAAGTTCTTGTGGTCAGTAAGGACCAGGACTAGGTGTTGGGCTCCTTTACACCAATGTCTCCACTGACAATAGAGACAATCCACTATTGCCAACATCTCCTTGTCATAGATCTCATAATTCATCTCCGTAGGTAGCATTTTGCTGGAGTGAAAGGCTATGGGATGTAGTGCATCAGTTTAGTGTAAGAGAACTCTGCTAATGGCAAAGTCGCTTGCATCAGTTTCTATAACCAGAGGTAAGGAGGAATTATAGTGGGTGAGGATTGGTGCTAAGGTGAAGGAATTCTTTAGGAATTTAAAGGCCTGCTTTTACTTTAGCCCCTAGGTACATGGAGTTTTATCCTTAGTAAGATCCGTTAGGGGGGCTGCTTTCTTCAAGAAGTGAAGAATAAAGATGTGATAGAAGTTTGCAAACCCTAGGAAAGATCACACGTCTGTGACCATCTTTGGAGTAGGCCAGTCCTTTATCATTTTGACTTTGTCCTTGGCTATGGGGATTCCGGTTAATGAGATCATGAATCCTAAGAACTCAATACTGTGAACTGCATAGATGCATTTTGTTGGTTTCAATGCTAACTGGTGCTGGTCCAAATACTTCAGAACTTCATAAACAAGTTGGTCATGTTGCTCAACTGTATCATCATAGATGAGTATATCGTCTTGGTAAATGATGACCCCTGAGTCAAAGAGATCTTGGAAGATGTTATTCATAATTTCTTGGAACACTGCAGTGGGGTTACAGAGTCTAAAAGGTATCACCAGATATTTGAACTGACCATATCTGTTCCAGAACACCGTTTTCTATTTATGGCCATTCGCAATTCAGGTAAGATTATAGCCATTTTTTAGGTCTAGTTTAGTAAACTATTTAGCTTTGCTAATGCGATCTCAAAGTTCCCCCATAAGGGGAAGAGGGTAATGGTTTTGAATGAGGACTTTATTTAGGCCATGATAATCTACACAAAGGTGCAAGGAACCATCCGCTTTCTTGACAAATAGTATGGGTGCCCCAGTTTAAGATTTGGAGGGTTAGATCTTTCCTTCTTTTAACATGTGATCCAAATACTCCCTAAGTACTTGAAGCTCAGTTTCTGATAGCTTGTAAATGGGGCCCCATAGTGGGGAGGTTCCTGCCTTCATATCCAATCAGCAGTCCTATGGTTAGTACAGGGGTAGTTACAATGCTAACCTTTCAGAAAAGACTGCTGGATAGAGTTATTCCCACTTCTCAGGTTTTGCCAGAGAAGGGTTGGAGGAGGAGGATCAGATAAAGACTTTGGCAAATTCATGTACCGGAAGCCTTGTCATATCGGAGTACTACCTCCACATTTCTGCCATGCTGATTGGGGTATCCACCTACCCCAATAGGCCTGAGCCTCTCATAGCATCATTGGCATGTAAAATCTTCATCTTGTAAGAGCTCTAGGGCTGATACCAACTGAACCTGTGGTGCCACTATATGCTTCTTACACTTATCGCTAGGAAACCCTACTAACTCTGCCTTTTCATAATTAACAATTAACTCATGGTCTTGGAACCACTTGACAGGAAGGTAGATGTCGACATCCTCTGGAGTTAGCATGACATTGAAGTCAATGTTTTCTTTGTGATTGAGAACTTGCATTTGAAGCTTCAGGGTGTAATACCACTCTTGCTTATAGGTGCTGTCATAAGTATACACATTGACTGGAATCGACCTTTTCTTCTTCAGGACCGGGAGCCTGTCCAATATCAGAGCTCCTGTGTCTCCATTACTGAGTTTCACCATGGCAGGTAGGCAATGGGTCCTAACACCTTCCACTTCATTAGTCTGCCACTGTAAGGTGATGGGAACCTTTACACACTTGCCCTAAACAGGGCCCTCATCCTTCATACAAGTAGAAATTGAGAAAGACATGATTTCAGCAGATACATTCCCTGATCTCTCCCAGGAATGTCATGGCCGGACACTGCTATATGGAAAAAGGTTTGAAAGAGGAATGTAGGTATCAGAGTCGCACACAGAAACAAGTAGGGTATTACAAGGAAAGGCAGTTTATTACATGACCTGCATATTTCAGCCTTAAGGCTATCCTCAGACAAACAAAAGGATCTATAAAGAAACTTCTAAAAGGAAACTCATGATTAAGGGAAAGGAGAGTTGTGTGCTTCATAAGGAGCATTAGTTATAATCATGGGTGTCATAAATCATAACTAAAAGTACAAGCCTCAATACCAGCAGCCCATCCACAAAGAACAAGGGGCTAAGAAAATCCCACTTGAACACCAGTTCTAAATAAGAAAGGGTATCAAATATTCCTCCAACTTTTATTGATGGTTTCAGAATAAAGGAAATATATGAGTGTCTATTTATTGGCTCTTTAAACTATCGGGATATCCTCACCTTCCTGCCATTCATCCAGAAGTTCGATCACCCTATCAGCTTCCTCTGTTTTGGTCTTTTTAGATGACTCACTCAGCTTTTCCTCTCCTTCATCCCATCCTCTCTTCCAAGAGTGTCTTGCCTTAGGTTGTGGGATGTCAGTGGACTTGTATTTAGCGAAACAAGTCTTAGCCAAGTAGTTTTTTTGACCACACTTAGTGCCAGCTTTGTTGTCCTGGCCCCACTTCAGCTCGCTGCCTGTCAAGTCAGGAAGCTTGCCTGAGCTTTGCTTATCTTTCAGGGCTTCCCTTTTCTCCTTATGCAGCTGCTTGTTGGGAGTTGACTAAGAAGGCTTGTTTTCCTTCTTGCCTTCAGACATTTTCTAGGGGTCCTTTCCCATTAGCCTAGTGGCCTCCTCGATCTGCTGGTCAACTGTGAGGACTCTATCAAACCAGTCATTGACTATTTGATAGCCCTCTGAAAAGTTTATCGCAATAGCCATTCATAGCTTATCGTAGAGACCCTGATTTACCCAGTCCTTGAGGATGTTATCTGGGTAATTAACAACATCATTGAGAGTTTTCATGTAAATGATGTAGTCCAGGATAGGACCGGTTTATCTAGCCTTGACTAGAAGGGAGGTGTATTTAGGCCTCAAGGTATAGGCACTAAAGTTCATTCGAAGGGCTTCTAGAAAGTCTACCCAATAAGGTAAAGGGGTCATCCACCTTGCATGGTTAACCTTCCACCAGCTAAGAGTATTGCTGGTAAAAAGGGTGGAGGTAAACTGAATCTTGAGCAGCTCTGTAGGGAAGAGGTAGGCTTGCAGCGCAAAGTAAGTGTTGCATTGCAACTGCAGTTTCATGATGTCTTCCACCTTCCCTCTGAATTTGTCCAGCTGGGCTAGTCTTGGCCCCTTTAAGTTGATGACTAGCTAAGGTTGAGGTTGAGGAGCTACTGAGGCAGCCCTGGCTACCACCGTATCTATCAGTCTTTGCACATCCTCTAGGGTACAGCCTTGAGGAGGCAGTTCTTGTAGAGCAGCTGCTGCTATAGTAGGTCTAAGAGGTAGAGGAGGAGGGCCTTGAGGTGGCATATTTCTATGGTTTTCAAAGAATCTAACTAGGTTAGATACTACCTTTGACCTTCTCCTGAGCCTTAGTCTATCCTCCGATGGTACTTCCGATTTGGACAGGGAAAGGTGCAACTGGTATGGCACCCTCCTTTTCTCTAGGTAGGCTTTTGACAGGGTAGCATTGTCCTGGGCTTCCTTGAGTTATGCTAGGATTTCTTTCTTTTCTCTTACCCAGTGGTCCCCTACTTGCTGCTTAGCCTTAGCCTATTCCAGTTCCATCTCTAATACATAGATCCAGCTTGTCTAGTTTAGGCTGGCTCTCTCTATCCAGTTGACTCTTGACTCAAGGTCCTAGTTTTCCTTCTCCAGATACTGAATGTAAGCAGTATCTGACTCGTTGTCCTGGATTACCTGGGGCTGAGCCCATGTAGCCTCTAATTCCTTTTGGAGCTTCTCATTCTCATATTGGAGATTTGAGAATTCTTGACCAAGATTAGATTAGAGTTCTTCCCTGATCTTAGTCTCTTGGAAGATGTTGAGCTCCTTTTACTCCTTGAGCTATTGGATACATAAAGGGAGGATGTCAGTTGTTTTTCTTGGGAAGAAAATTATGACTGGGGGTAAACGCTTCCCTATATCTTAGTAGGCCCAGATAGTGGAGTAGAGGATCCCTTGGATTTCCTCTTTTTACTTCAAGAAATCATTGACGAGTTGCTGCTTGATCTCAGTATAGGCAGCATCCCTAATGAATTCCTTCACCTGTAGAAAGGTAGCATCAAGGTCGACAAAGTATGCCCTAACCTTGGACTGGTGTTGCTCAACAAATACTATCTCCTCAGATGAGAGGTTCATAGTTTAGTTGAGTGAGGAAGAGGCTCTGGTTCTTCTCGAACCTAGCCTTTATAGGTAATTGAGAGTTTTGCCATCAAAGAGGGCAAGAGCGGTTTCGGGATCAGTCATGGTAAAGTCTTTGCTAGCCATGACTTAAGAATATAGTGTTAATGGTATGTATCTCAGGAGGTAGAATGGCTCGGTAAAACCTTTGCAGGTACGAAGCTATAAGTATTACTGAGTAAACTCAGATATCTCAACTTATTCTTCTCAACTGAATAAAGACTTTCCTATATCTACTAAGAGATGGAATATGAAGAAGTAAGGTCATAAAGATAAGGTGAAATATATTCTTAAGACTCAAGCTAGTCTTGAAGCTAGAGAAGAAAGGAAGGAAAAGACAAAGAATGTCTAATAGTTCTCACATTAAATACCAATTTCTATCCTAAGAAATGACTTATAGATGACTAAGGAAATAGAAGGAAATAGAACCTGATAGATCATCCATGACAAATATTCTGATCAATAATCTCTATTCTTACATAGCCTAGAAGAGTCCAGATCTTATACAGGTAAAGATTAGCAATGTATGAGTAATGGATCGCTATGACCTCTGATGTGTCATGTCCTCTTGCGATGACTGGCTCGATCAGTCAGGCCACCTATTCCACAAGGGTGACTAAGTCCTTGCACGATGTGCCGATATTCCGATCAAGTGTAGTCACTTGGATATGGCATCACAGATCGTCACTCACATGATAAGTCACCAGAGGTGTCATGTATAAATCCAATAAGGCAGAGCCCTATGAGATAGGCAGAGCGCGGTAGCTGTAAAGGGTATAACACTTACTGGGTGTATTCTGGGTACTAGTCTATCATTGCGCAAGTCCATGGTACCATGGAACTGTAATAAAAGGTATAGATATCTATACTATAGCTAACTTAGGTATATCTCGAGTTGGGAATATAAGTAAAGTATATCTACAGTAGTCCTTTCTATATAATTAGAGTTCTTTAACATGACCCTGTATACCCTCATCTAGTCTATTAATAATATTCAATAGTCTGTCTCTACTCTCTAAGCTAGATAATAGTCAATTGAATAGCACTTTAATAAAGTCAAAGCCACTACTGCCCATAACCCTACTATAACTTAAAATGTCGTCCCTACCCTCCCTAACCTAGCCCTTACTGAATCTATCAAAAAAATATAGTTAAAGACCTTAGAAACTGCTAAAGCTATATAGAAGCTTACCTCTTTATAGACCTTACCCTTGATTATAATAACTGGCAGAGTACTACTTATACTATATAATACTATAGTTACCTAGGCCTTATTAAATCCCTATGATTATTCCTAGGCTGAGGTTATTAAGAAAAACTCCAAAGGCAAAGACTTAGCTATATTATAGACCACTACTACCTCCTCTATTCCTACCCTAAATTACCTACCTAAGTAAGAATAAGAAATAATTATTAACCTTGAGGGAGAAATCCCTGACTTTAACCTCATTGCAGTTCAAGATAAAGTTAATAATGCTCTTGTCTTTAATAAATCCCCATCTACCTACTATATATAATCTATTAAAAAGGTTAACCTTTGTAATGTTTTCCTTTCTCTTATTGAAAACATAACTGTCTAACAAGTTCTTACCTTTAAAGTAACTATTAAGGAAGCTGTTAGGAAGTTCTTCCCTAACACTACTAGCCTCTACTGAAACTTCTTGCACAAGAAGTATATGGTGCATAATATACTAACCAAAGCTACTGATGTCTCTAATTTTGAGTACATGTCCAAGATATAAGAGGATATTCAGATATTTAACTATAGAGTCTTACTTGCACAAACCCCCTACTAGCTCTCTTCTAAGGAGAAGGTTACTAGTAAGAAAGATTCCTCTATTATTGTTATAGTTATCATTAATATTAACTACTACTACATATCTAAGGTTCTTACTATCCTTAATAAAAATAGAAAGACTGAATAGTATATTATATTTAGTAATACTACTTAGTATACCTACTACAACTAATATAGCCACCACTAACTATAGTACACTTCCTAGCCTGTCTACTAGTACTGGGCTATAAAATACCTTCTTACTAAATTACTTGAGGCAACCCTGACTACAAGATCAAAGGTTGATAATGTGAGCATACTACCCTCAAATACATTAACTATGAAGGTGCTTATTCTACTAATGACCTACAATACCCTACTTATATTATTACTATAACAAAAGATGATAAGCCTAAGGACTATACTAGATATAAGGAGGAAATAGAATCCTAGGTCCCCTTCTCCCTCTCCTCTTCTTTCTCTTCTAATTTTTTTAGGATAAATTATTATTATTTAGTATGTTTTAGAATATGGATTGCTTTTCCCTTTCTTTTTTTTTTTCTATATATTATAAAGTTTACTTCCTTAGGGTAAAAGGATAGGGTCCTACTACTCTTCTCTGCTTTTATTAGTTTCTATTAGGCTTGTTCTTTCCCCTTATATATGATAGGTATCCTTCTATTTTTGAATTTTCCTTTCACTTTTTCTCTCCTAGCTCTCTTTGCTATTTCACTACTTTGCTCTTTTTTATTACTTTTTCTCCTACCTTGGGAGTTATACTTAGATAATAGGGTAGCTATAGGTTTTATTACACTATGTCTATAGAGGATATACCTTCTTGTACTCCCTTGGTTACTATGTATAGACAGGGCATCACACTCAATAAAGGGTATATGACATAGTCATATAACATAGGAGTGAACTCACTAATTGTTATTAGGTTAACCCTTCACACAGATCTATAGAGGATATATGTAGAGCTTATACCTAGAAAAAATATAATATAATTTAAACTAATAAAAAAAAAGATGCTGATTAGAGATTATATACTGCAAATACTATTAGCACTTTTCTTACCTACTATATTAGCAAGGTAATACACTTGAATAATTTTTGTAAATTTGACATATCATCTATAATCATAAACTAAAAAGGAATGTATGCTAACTACTTTCCATAAAATATGCACTAGAATGAAATGAAATGAGTTACTATGCCTGAATATAAATTATTATATTATGTAATAATATAAATATGAAATGGAAAGAGATTAGGAATCTCATAAAAATTAACTTTTGAATATGTCAAGTAATATACATATCAGTAAAAGTAACTAGAACCCTATTAAATAGAAAATATTCTAGATGTCTAACAATTTTTAATAATAAAAAGAAGTAAAGGTTATTTCTCTTTATCACTAAGGATAAAAAAAACCTAGCAGATAATGTAGGAAGATATTATATAAGAGATAGGATAAAATTACAGATCTATATTAATTATAATATAATATGATTACAGGATACTAGAAGATGGTATGGTAAAAGAAGTAAGTAAATCTTATAATTTTCTGAATTTTTACCTACTGAAATAAGTATCATTATATTTAATATACATAAAGTAATCAAAATCAATAGTGTCTAATGGTACTAGGAAAGACTATAGTAGACTTAAGATAATTAGTTATATATTGTATAGACTAGTAAATCTATATTTAATATAACTAGGTTTAGCAACTAAGTATAGGTTTTTAATTATCCTGATAAAGAATTTTATCTTGATTGTTTAGATGAAAACTGGGACTCTAGGAAGTAAAAAATTATAATATATAGTATATTCTATAAAATACTTAAATTAGAGTTATATATCATCCTTATAGGTATAAAGGTTAACTCTAATATATATATATATGCAGAATATCCTTGATCTACTACTTATCCTATTCTGGCATTACACTTGTAAGTAGTATAGCTAGATGCAAGTAGTCAAGGAAGGCATACCTAGGTACTAAAAATAGGTAATTATTTGCTAGGAGAGAAAAAAAAAATTAAAGTTTTCCCTTGCCTTAATCTCTAGATCCAAACCTTATTAAGGCATTGTATGGAGATATAGAAATGGAATTAGGTAAGATGTTAAAACAAATATCTGATTTAGAAGTGTTAGGGATTATTTTAAAAAATGCATAGAATTAGATATCAGTGGACTAGCTTAACAGTATGGTTGTATGCAAGCTGTATAGGTTAGAAGCAGTGATTACTGCTAGAGGCAATACAATACTGTATTAATCTTTTTTTTTTTTTTTTTTGGTATGGTCTCTTC
>JABYPW010000612.1:0-23106 GCA_016880775.1 Phymatotrichopsis omnivora | reverse complement strand
CTCACCCGTCATCCTCTCTCAAGCGTACCTCACATGATCGGATGAACTTGAGTAACTCCTGCGGACTAGTCACCTGCGGTTGGTATGACTCAAGCCGATCGAGCCAGTAATCGCGTGATGACGATCTTACCCGAGATCGGCGATCCGAGCTCAGACCACAACGCTGATCATTTCCGTTACGACTCCTAGGAATGTTACGATCGCGTCAGATGATGATAGAATGAGTCATGGGATTTCTAAGGCTTTCTTTCGGGTTCTATTTCTTATGTAATCTCCTTTGTCATAGATGACTCATTTCTCTTGGATTGGAAACTATATAAGGACGGTTGTTGGTCGCTTCATGTTCTTTCTTTCCTTTCCTCTTCAGTCTACAGACTAGCTACGAGTCTTAAGAATATATTCGTTCTACACAACGCTATATCTCTCTCTCTCTTCTCTACGACGTAGGAAAGTGTATTTGTGGATCCAGACTTAGAACACGTTGAGATATCTGAGTTTACTCAGTAATACGTTTCTCTGTTGAGTGGCACTTGCACTTTACCGAGCCATTTCCGTACCAAGAGACCGCATCCGTAACAGTCCCCACATCTGCTCAAGGCATCAGCCGCGTCATTGGACTTACCTGGCCGATACACTACCTGGAAATCGATGGTGCCCAACTTCTCCATCCACCGGGCCTGTCTCCTAGAGAGGAGCTGAGTGGTCGTAAAGTACTCCAGGTTCTTATAGTCCGTAATCACCAGCACTGGATGAGCCACTCCCTCACACCAATGTCTCCATTGCATGTAAAGGCAGTCAAACACTGCAAGCATTTCCTTGTCATAGATCTCGTAATTCCACTCCGCTGGTTCGAGTTTGAGAGAGTGGAAGGCCAATGGGTGAATAGAGCCATCTGGAAACCGGTGCGACAGCACGCCCCCAAGGGCAAAGTCACTGGCATCGGTTTCGGCTTGAAGGGGGGTTTGAGAATCGTAGTGGACAAGGATAGGTGCAGAGGTGAAAAGGGCCTTAAGGGTCTCGAAGGCAGAATGCTGCTGAGACCCCCAGGTCCAGGGCTGGTCTTGTTTGGTGAGGTTTGTCAGGGGCGTCGCGATCTTCGAAAATCCTTGGATGAAGACCCTGTAAAAGTTGGCGAGGCCCAAAAATGAACGAACATCACGAACCGTGGTGGGAGTAGGCCAATCTCGGACGGCTTGAATCCTATCCTCAGAGATGCTAATGCCCTTGTCAGAGATGATGAACCCAAGAAATTCCACCTCATGGACCGCCCAGACGTACTTGGCGGGCTTGAGAGCCAGCTTGTGTTTGTCAAGGTGCTTGAGGACTTCTTGCACAAGGCGGTCGTGTTCTTCCTTGGTAGCGGCGTAGATTAGGATGTCATCCTGATATATGAGGACACCTAGATCGAGGAGGTCGCGAAAGATCGTGTTCATCATTTCTTGGAAGACAGCAGGGGCATTGCAGAGACCAAATGGCATCACCAAATACTCGTACTGGCCGTAACGAGTGCGAAAGGAAGTTTTCCACTCATCACCCTCGGCAATGCGGATGAGGTTGTAGCTGTTTTTGAGGTCGAGCTTGGTGAACCACTGAGCATTGCCAATCTGGTCTCGAAGTTCGCCCATGAGGGGCAGAGGATAGCGGTTTTGAATAACGATCTTATTCAAACCCTGGTAGTCGACACAAAGGCGGAGGGAACCATCAGCCTTCTTCACGAACAGGATAGGAGCGCCTGCAGGAGACTTGGAGGGCCTTATCTTTCCCTCCTTGATCATGCGATCAAGGTACTCGCGCAGGGCCTGGAGCTCAGTCTCAGATAGACGGTAAAGCGGGCCCCAGGGAGGAGTCGTTCCTTCCTTCAGATCAATTTTGCAGTCCCATTCCCGATGGGGAGGGAGCGAAGAGGCTAGGCATTCGGAGAAGACAGCAGGATAGATTTGTTCCCACTTGTCACCTTCAGAGGTCGAGGAGATGGAAGACCGCATGAAGAGCTCGGCAAAATTGCCCACTGGAGCTCTGGTCATGGCGGCACACCAACGACGGATAACTCCTTCATTGACTAGGGTGTCCACCCACCCAAGCTGTTATGAACACCGGTAGTGGTCAGCGTCAAGGTACCTGGACGATGCGCTATGATAGAGGTTACACTTAGATTGTCAACATGTGAGTATGCCGTCTCTACCCTTCACCATTGTGTCAAGCGCTCTGGAGACGATCCTCTGTCACATGACCTTGTGGCATGACGTGGCATGGTGTGGCTTTGCCGTTAGCCTTGACTAAGTGCGGGAAGTCAGCCCCACGGGCACGTGATCGGCTGTCGGCATGACGCAACATTGGCCTAGTCAGCCATGAGGTCATGACCGGGCGATCGGACTCGTATCGCGAGAGACTATCACAAATCGGGAGTGAGGCCCGAGAGTGTGATAGGCGATCATAGTCAAACTTAGTACTAATCCCGTCCTGTCCATTCCGGACTCTTCTACAGGCATCGGCGATTAGGAATCAGGAGATGGTCTAGAACGGGTCTTAGTTCCTTGTGTTTCTATTTCCTTTGTCATCTCTTTGTCGGCTTGGGTGAAGGGAAGGATATATAAGCGCGCGGTTGTTCTTGTCTTGTTGTCTTTCCTTCCTTCCTTCTTTAGCACATAGCTACCTTGTCTTCTCTGCGAGTACCATTGTACGAGCCTTTGAGTTATCTTCGAGCCTTAAAGAATATATTCGTCTTTTCTCGTCTTCAACACTTGAAGTCCACCCTGTTCGTCGTAGGAACGATATCTTCCAGTTGAGCTTTCGTTTAGCCGAGATATCTGAGTTCACTCAGTAGCGTTTGCGAAGTGTGCCTGAGGTATCCTTACCGAGTCATATACGAACCATATAGGGTGATCCGTCACACAAGCAGTCCGCCACCGACAGCTTCGGAGTTGGCATAGAAGTCGTCATCCTTGATCAATTCAAATGCCGAGGCCATCTGGACAGATGGTGTCACAAGATGGTTCTTGCATTTGGAGGAGGGAAATCCCACGAGAACAGCCCGGTCATAGTCGACCTGTGGTTCATGATCTTGGAACCACTTAATAGGAAGATATATGTCCACATCTGGAGGCATAGGGCCAACGTCGAAATCAATGAGTTCGCGATGGTTGAGGACCTGCATTTGGAGTTTCGGTGTGTAATACCACTCTTGCCAGTAGGAACCATCGTAGGCGAAGACGTTGACCGCCTAGGACCTTTTCTTCATAGGGACAGGGAGCCGATCCGATATGTAAGCGCCGGTGGCTCCGTTGTCCAGTTTGGCTGTAGTTGTGATCACATGTACTTGGGGACCCTCAACAGAGTGAGTTTTCCAGCGCAAAGTGACTGGAACCGTAACGCACCTGCCCTGGGCAGGGCCTTCTTTGGAGGAAACTATGGTTGACATGATGGCGGTAGCGAATACGTTCCCTGATCTCTCCCGGGAAGCTCGTGGCCGGAGCTCGCTATACGTCTTGTCCGCAAGGAGGTTGTTTCGAATAGTGGGAGTTGGAAATGCGATGAGGCGAAACTGATAACTTGTGGGGATGCAGAAAGAGTGGTGGTCTGCTATACGGCCAGCGCATTTTGACCCGGAATGGGTCCTCCTTAGGCAGAACTTGCAAAAGAAAGGAAACCAACCTCTAATCAATGCCTCTAAGAAAAGAAGGAAAATAATACATGAGGGTATCATAACAGTCATAACAACATTAGGTCATAACACATCACTCATGGGTATCATGAATTACATTAGCCTCAATGCTGGCAGGCCCACCCACCGAGAACGCAACAATGGTTGCGAACACCAGCTCCTTAGTAATAAAGGCACAAAGGAAATTTCAAACAGTGGTCTTAAAGGAAATTTCGTGCAACAAATTCAATGCTTCAATCCAACTGGGACTTAAAGGAAACAGAGAACAAAGGAAAACGGGAGAGGTGGCGTGGGATGCCATATGGGGAGAGGGGTACTTACACCATGGGGATATCATCCCCATCCTTCCAGTCGTCCGGGAGGTCAACCACTCGCACTGCAGAGGTCTTTTGCTGCTTCGAGGAGGAGGAGTTTCCATCGTCCTCTGCCTTGCATTTAGTTGACGAGGACGCAATCTGGATGGCAGAGATGGAAAACTTCCTCGTGGAGTAGCAGTCCTTAACACTATGGTGTTTGGACAAGCAGCGCAGACAGGCCTTGTTCTTCTTAGCCCACTCCTTCTCTTCCTTGGTGAGTTGAGGAAGCTTCCCCTTGTCCTGGGAAGAGGACCCCGAGGGACACTTATCCTGGGTCTTTTTCAGCTTATTGGAGGAGGAGGGCTAGGCCGTACTCTGCGTGGTTGTTTGTCCCTTATGGGACTCCTGGATGGCCACTCGGGCATCCTCCATCGCTAGGCCCACTTGCACCACACGAGTTAGCCACTCACTGGCCGGAGTCTCGTGGGTGGTTTGGGCCGCCATCGCCAGGCAGAGATCTTCCTTCAGGCCCCTCTCTACCCAAAATTTAAAGGTCTCCTGGTCGCCTTGAACGACCTGGTTCAGAGCCTCCATGTGGGTAAGGTAGGAGAGGATGCCCTTGGTTTGCTTGGCATTGATCATCTCCCTAATGGCCTGGGGTTTTGTGGCAAAGGCCCCAAAGTAGGTTTTGATGGCCTCCGTGAAGTCGTCCCAGATGGTGGTCTACTGGGTCCAGCGGTGAGCGTTGGCTTGCCACCAGATTCGTGCCGTACCCGTCATGTACGTGGACACGAACCTGGTCTTGATCCAGTTGTAGGGAAAGGCGTGTGACTGGAGGGCAAAGTAGTTCTCGCATTGCTCGATGAACTTCCTTATGTCCTCTGCCTTCCCCGAGAACTTGTCTGGATCAGCTGGTTTGGGACCCTTGAAAGAGGCAGACGGGACTGCTGGAGGCGGGGCTGGAGTCGAGCGATTAGAGGGAGGAGCCAGTGGGGCAGTTTGCCTAAGGACTTCCTGCATGATCCGCCTGACGTCACTCTCATTAAGCGGACGAGGAGAGGTCGGGCAGGGAGGTGATGCAAAGGAAGCATAGGAGGTTTCCCTGTGCCTCCTTGATGGTCCTGCGAAGGCAGAACGAGGTGCAGGGGGAGGAGGAGGAGTAGGGGAGATGCGACGGGAAGGCACCTGAAAGGAAGGGATGCCCAATCGGAGGCCTCTTGGCCTGGGAGGAGGAGCGGTGACGTGGGTTACTCCGTCATCTATGTCTATGATCTCGTCCGGGTTTTTCGACACCGGAGGAGAAACAATAGAGCCATAGTGCTCCTTGTACTGGTAGTACAAGTCCTTCCATAGTTTGGCATCGTCACTGGCCTTCATCAGGTCTTCCCTGAGCTTGGTCACGTCTTCCTTCCTCAGAGTGGACCTAGCAGAAAGGGCTTCGTTCTCCACCCTAAGCCTAAGGATCAGGTCCTTAGCTTCGCTAAGCTCAGCTTGGAGAGGGACCTCACCCTGCTCCAAGACTTCTACCCTGGCCTTTGCTTCGGCCAGGTTCGCCATTAGAGTGGCGATCTGCTCATTTGGGGAGGCCAAGAGGTGCAGGGCCTGATCTGCCAACTGCTGCCTCAGATCTGACAACTTCTTGTTCAGATCCTGCACCACATCCTGATGCGCTTGGTTGAGGGTGTTAGTGTAGTTGGCTTCCCTTTGAGCAAAGGAGTCCCTCTCCTTCTGGATCTGCTCGACAGCAGACAGGAGGAGACTCGTCATCGATGGGGGAAAAGCCACGGACAACTTGGGGAGGGGCTTCTGGATGTTGCGATGCAGAAGTATGGTGGCATAGAGGATGGATGCCACATCATCGCATTGTTTCTGAAACTCTTCCTCCGTGTCTTGAAGGGCCCATTTAAAGGGCTCTTCCCCGAGGAACTGCCAGGCCTGGTGCAAGGCCTTGATCGTCTGGACATAGTTGTCTATGATGACCTTTTGGTGTTTGTTGACATAGGTCAACTCGGCAGGAGTAAGGGTAATGGTGGCCTCCTCGTGCATGGAAACATTGGAGGCCTTTGATCTGGTGGTCCGTACTGTGCGGGCCAAGGGGTTGGTGAGCTCTGTGCCCACAACAATAGCAAGAGAGGATGCATCTGGTATCGGGATGTCGGAAGAGGAAGAAGCCATCTTCTTTAAAGAATATAGTGTGACGGATCACCCTATATGGTTCGTATATGACTCGGTAAGGATACCTCAGGCACGCTTCGCAAACACTACTGAGTAAACTCAGATATCTTGGCTAAACGAAAGCTCAACTGGAAGATATCGTTCCTACGATGAACAGGGTGGACTTCAAGTGTTGAAGACGAGAAAGACGAATATATTCTTCAAGGCTCGAAGATAACTCAAAGGCTCGTACAATGGTACTCGCAGAGAAGACAAGGTAGCTATGTGCTAAAGAAGGAAGGAAGGAAAGACAATAAGACAGAAAACATCTGCGCACTTATATATCCCATCCTTCACCCAAGCTGACAAAGGAAATAGAAACACAAAGAACTAAGACCCGTTCTAGACCATCTCCTGATTCCTAATCGCCGCAACCTGTAGAAGAGTCTGGAAAGGACAGGACGCGATTAGTACTCAATTTGACTATGATCGCCTATCACCCTCTCAGGCCTCACTCCCGATTTGTGATAGTCTCTCGCGATACGAGTCCGATCGCCCGATCATGACCTCATGGCTGACTAGGCCAATGTCGCGTCATGCCGATAGCTGATCACGTGCCCGTGGGGCTGACTTCCCGCGCTTAGTCAAGGCTAACGGCAAAGCCACACCATGCCACGTCATGCCACAAGGTCATGTGACAGAGGATCGTCTCCAGAGCACTTAACACAATGGTGAAGGGTAGAGACGGCATACTCACATGTTGACAATCTAAGCGTAACCTCCATCATAGCGCATCGTCCAGGTACCTTGACGCGGACCACTACCGGTGTTCATAACATAGGAGGATTCTGAGTTTGTCGAGCTGGACTGGGGTGACAGGGTGGTTCTGGTGTAGCACAACAAGATCGTCTTTGTACAGATAGAGAACAATCTTATCTTCACTCTCCTGGTGTACCGATTGTGTCTGGGAGAATAGTGACTTCAACTGCAAGGTTGTCAACCTTAGATTTCCTAAGATGTTCCAGGAATTTGAGGGCGGTGTCTTCCAATTCCTCATCTATCAGAAAGCTTGCAGTGACAGCGTCGGTATCTGACCACAGGCACAAGCGTAGTACTGGTGCTTTTCCTGGGTCTGGGGTGACTGTTACCACTTGTGGTATCTGGTACTCAGTGGTTGAAGTAGACTCTGTCACTCCAGTGATCGTCGCAGTGATAGTCTTTGCAGAAGAATCCGTGGATCTGTCCGTCGCATTTTCTGATGCAGAAACCCTTTTTCCACTGTGGCCTGGTTGCCTTCTCGAGTTCTTGCTATTCCCTAGTTTTGCAGCGTAGGTGGTGGTCGATAGGGTTGATTTTGCAACAGCAGATACTGCACCAAACTTTCTGAGCTTTTGCCGGTCTCTCAGAAAATACCTTTGGTGATGCTGGTCTATGTGCTGTCCTAGCCTGGACCTCTGGACTAAAATGGACTCTGCGATTCCTCTTCTGGGCGGTGGGATTTGCAGGTCTTTGGGTTGTTCTGGAGGAAGCAGGTTCTTATCTTGTAGCAGCCTGGTGATTTCCTCGATAGTGAACTGGGGTTCCTCTCCTCGGAAGTTCCAGTTGACTGGGGATGACATCCAATATCACCTGAATTCTCATGTATCTTCTTCGATGGTGATTTCTGAATGACGCAGTATAGTGTAAAGGACAACTCCTTCAGCGATACAACTGACGCTCAGTTTGTACCGGGATTTTTGGGTAAATCAGGATAGAAGAAGATACACAACTCTTTTAGAGGACTCAAGAGATGCGCATTGAGCGAAGCAACAATGTGCTGAAGGTTTGTGGGAATAACTCTTTATTCCTGAGGTGTATACTTAAGATACTGCGTGAAGAAGAAAGAGAAAGGAAATACAGGACCGCGAGATTTCCTTCTCTTTTATACCAATCGCCAAGAGCACTGCCTCCCTTCTAGAGCAGTCTCTGTAAAACCTGTTTTGTCCACATGACCCTTTTCCATACGTCATTTAATCTAAACACTGTTCTCATGACCTTCGCAAGGCAGATAGCTAAACATGAGTGACCATACATGACCGAGTGATACTTCATGATTCATAATGCGGAATTCCAAAGAACATCACAATAGGAGACATAAGGAGAATACAACAAGAAAGTACATGACCACGGTTCATTACAGTAAAGCTATGGACATCTTTCGGAGGGGCTTGTTGATGTTCCTATGGAGGACTATAGAGGTGTAGACAATCGAGGCCATATCATCTCTCTGTTTGTGGAACTCCTCCTCAGTGTACTACATAGCCAGTTTAAAGGGCTCTTCCCCTATGAATGCCCTTGCCTAGTGGAGGGCCTAATTGGTGGTAATGAATTAGTCTGTCACCACCTTCTGATGTTTATTAGTGTAGGCAAACTCCACTAGCTTGAGGTTGATGGTAGCCTTCTCATACATTGACAAATTAGAGGTAGAGGATCAGGTGGTCCAAACTGTTTAGGCTAAAGGGTTGGTGAACTAAGTGCCTACAACAAGAGCAAGAGAGGATGCATTAGGCATTAGGATGTCAGAAGAGGAAGCCATCTTCTTTAAAGAATATAGTATGATAGATCACCCTATATAGAATATATAGATTCAGTAAAGACACCTTAGGTACACTTCACAAATATTACTAAGTAAACTCAGATATCTCAGCTAAACAAAAGCTCAACTAGAAGGATATCTTTCTTACAACTTCAGGGTAGACTTTAGAAGTAAAGAGAGAAGAATGAATATATTCTTGAAGGCTCAAAGGTAACTCAAAGGCTTTCACGATGGTAATTATAAGAGAAGATAAGTAGCTATATGCTAAAGAAGGAAGAAAAGAAGAGAGACCAAGACCTAAAGAGATGTGCACTTAAATACAACTTCCTTTACCTGAGATAATAAAGAGATGATAAATGAAATGGAAATAAAGAGAACTATTATACAATCTAGACCATCCTTTGATTCCTAATTGCTGAAACCTATAGAAGAGGCTAGAAAGGACAGGACATAATTAGTACTCAATTTAACTATGATTGCCTAATACTCTTATAGGCCTTACTCCTATTTAGTACTAGTCTCTCACAATATAAGTATAATTGCCTGATCATGATCTCATGGCTAACTAGGCTAATATCACATCATACTGATAGCTGATCACATGGTTACCCTAGGGCTAACTTCCTACACTTAGTCAGAGCTAATAGCAAAGCCACACTATTCTACACCACACTACAAGGTTATGTGATAGAGGATTATCTCTAGACCACTTAACATAATGGTGAAGGAATAGAGACAGCATACTTACATCTTGATAATATAAGCATAACCTATATCATAGCACATCATCCAGGTACCAGGACATGACCACTACTGGTATTCATGACACATGGTTCCCTAATTACCAGTTGAGTATATGTAAGTAAATGTAACTGATAACCTCAATAGATACATGAAGGTTACCCTAAGAGTACTTAGCGAATGAAGGTATATACCTAATGCTCCTATAATGTATGATAATATCCTTACCCCTCATCGAGTACAAATACCCTATCCATATTATAAGTAATCAAAATGGGAAGTTAATTGCAACTTGCCTTTAGAGATGGGTTTTGTAGTATGAGTAAGTTTTCTCTGACTATACATAGTTCATTCATTACTAGTAGAGTCTATGTAAGCAAATGCGACTGATGACCTCAATGGCCATATGAAGGTTACCCTAATAGTACTTAGCAAATAAACATATATCCCTAATACTACTATAATATATAACTATGTCCTTACTGTTTATTGAGTATAAATAACCTATCCATTTTATAAGTAATCGAAATAGGAAAGTTAAGATTAGCTTACCTTTAAACTATATAAAGATTACCCTGATAGTAGGCTTCTTAGCACCTTCAAACTAATCCCTACATTATTAGTTCTTAGCTATTAGTACTTGGCATTGACAAACATCATAATAATATCATGATATTCACAGTTAACTGTCCCCCCCCCGATCATATTTCACCTAATATAAGTAGGCAAGTAGCTGATACCAATCAGATCATCAGTTTTTTCACAGCATCTAATCTCAACAAAGTACTATAAAAAGAAAACTAAACGCTTGCAAAATAATACATAACCCTAGACTTCTAGGCCTGGTAAGTGACCATCTTACCCTATGTTATCTTTAAGCAACTACAGTTCTTTTCTGCCACTGTGCTATCCCTTATTACCTCTGTGGATAAGTTTTAAGAGTCTATCACTACTCTTATTGCTGGCCAATAGTCTATTAAAGCTTACTTTAATAAACTTGAACCTATTACTACCTGTAATACTACTGCTATGGCCCTAGCTAAGGCAGGCCCAACTGAAGTTGACCTTGCCCTTTCTAATTCTATCAAGAAACTATGGTTAGATATATTGAAAACTACTAAGGAAGTGAAGAAAATATCCTCCTCCCTTACCTCCTCCTCTCCTATTCTACTATAAGTAGTACCCCCTACAACTGACAACACCTACACTCAGGTTATGAAGAAAAGTAAAGGAACAGCCTTTGTTACAGCCACGGTACCAAGGCCCACGCGTGATGATGAGTTTAGTTAGATGAGCAACATCCTGTGAGTATACCCCTGCACCATGCGAAAGGACCATGTGACAAAGGGCTCTGCCTCAAGATGAGTCATATGTGGCGCCTCTGATGAAGATGAGTTAGGGTCTGACTTACCCGTCATCCTCTCTTAAGCATACCTCACTTGATCGGATGAACTTGAGTAACTCCTATGGACTAGTCCCCTGCGGTTGGTATGACTCAAGCTGATTGAGCCAGTAATCATGTGATGATGATCTTACCCAAGATCGGTAATCCAAGCTCAGACCATAATGCTGATCATTTCTATTACGACTCCTAGGAATGTTACGATCGCGTCATATGATAATAGAATGAGTCATGGGATTTTTAAGGCTTTCTTTTGGGTTCTATTTCTTATATAATCTCCTTTGTCATAGATGACTCATTTCTTTGGATAGAAGGGTATTTAAAGGATAGTTGTTGGTCGCTTCATGTTCAGGGAGCACTTCAACAAGGGCATCACCCTTGCTCAAACCCCCCAGTGGCTCTTGCGCGAAAGCGACTGGACCGGCAAACATGCGTCCTCGCTGGTAATCACAGTCATCGATGACGATAACGAAAAATGCATCCTCGAAGGACTTATGATCCTTACCCGCAGATGACGAGTCGAGAAGTATATTCCTTACAACTTGGCCACCCGATGCACCAACTGTCAAGAGTTTGGTCACCACCAAGCTCGGTGCCGAAACCCCCTATGATGCAACATGTGCGCCGATGCACATCATACCTCGAAACACACCTGTGGACATGATGAATGCAAGAAGGTCGGAAGACTCTGCGATGACACAGTCCTCAAGTGTGCCAACTGCAAAGGAAAGCATACCGCATCAAACCCCTCTTGCCCAGCATTCGTCCAAGCGAAGGCACTGGCTGCCGCATGGAAAGAGGAAGCCGTTACCGTCACGATGGGTAGTGTTTGATTTCTTTTACCTTTTCTTTAGATTTTTTCCTTTAGCGTAAAAGGTTCAGGCATTTTGAGGAGGATTTCCCTTTTCTTTTTCTCTTCTACGTTGTTTGTGTTGTTTTTCTCTCCTTTTTCTTCGTAAGAGTCTGATAGATAGTTGTTGTAAGGTTCGCCTCGCTAGGGATATTGGACGGGAAGGCTATTTCGCGGGACCATTTGTGGCGCTTTTTCTACTGTACTGACGCGACATCGTGTCTTTTTGTTTTTGAATATGTGGTTTCTTTTGTTTTGTTTGGAGGAGAACGGGTGACACGCCATAGTTAAGGACTGCATGCGGACGGCCCAGGTAGGCTATAGAAGAAGTAGAGTAGTTTACTGAAATGAAATGAAAAATCATCATCATCATCATCTTCATGTTCAGGCTTCTTCGCACCTTCAAACTACCCCCTACATGTTAGTTCTCAGCTATTAGTATCTATATCATGCCGATGAACATCGTGACAATGTCGCGACGTTCACAGTCTTCCCAACCCCCCACCCAGCCCCCTATCATACCGCAAGCAAAGGACGAAGCGCACTCAATCAAAAACGTGATTGAACAGTTCATGTTATCCCCTATCACCGCATGCCTGTTACAGGACAAGACACTCCAGAGTCATACTCTCGCGCCAGAGCCAAAGGCTTACATTATGTCAAAATAGCTGGAGTTCTTTTCTAGTGCTGTACTATCCCTCCTTGCCTCAGTGAACAAAATTCAGGAGGCAGTCTCCGCTCTCGCTGCCGGCCAACAGTCGCTCGAAGCCCACTTTGACGAACTCGAAGCTATTACTACCCGCAACGCTACTGCCACAGCTTCGGCTAAGGCAGGCCCCACCGAAGTCGACCTCGCCCTTTCTGATTCCATCAAAAAGCTACGGTCAGAAACATCGAAAACTGCTAAAGCGGTGAAGAAGATCTCTTCTTCCCTTGCCTCCCCCGCTCCTACTGCGCCACAAGTGGCAACCCCTACTGCTGACACTACCTGGGCTCAGGTAGTGAAGAAAACTAAAGGCAAGGCCACGGCCACGCCGCAACTGACTGCTACCACCCCTCCCGCTCCGAAGTATCCCACTAAGCGAGAATGGGAGATCATTGTCAATCTCGAGAGAGAAGTCCCCGAGTTTAATCCTATCGCTATCCAGGATGCCGTCAACTCTGCATTGGTGGAGAAGAAGGCCCCGTCCACCTGCCGAATCTGCTCCGTCTGAAAGGCTGCAGCCAACAACGTCTTCCTCTCCGTAATGGAAAACACCACTGCCCAATAGGTTCTTGCCTATAAGCCCACAGTCGAAGAGGTAGTACACAAGTTCTTCCCAACCACCACCGGCCTCTGCCACAACTTCTTGCATAAGAAGTACATCATGTACAATGTGCTAACCCCCGTCTTGAACACCTCCGAGGTCGAACATATGTCGCTTATCCGAAAAGAGATCGAGACATACAACCACGGAGTTGTCCTCGCTCAAACCCCCCGCTGGCTCGCTTCGAAGGACAAGCTAGTCAGCAAGCCCGCATCCTCGATTATCATCACTGTTGTGGTGAACAACAACTACTACCGCATCTCACAAGGTCTCACGATACTTAACAAGAACCGTAGGACCGATCCCTACATTGCCTTCTCGAAGGCTACCCAGTGCTCCAGATGTTGTCGCTTCGGCCATCACCAGCTGAAGTGCACCTTTTCCCCCCGCTGCTGCATTTGTGCTGGACCCCATACCATCTTCGAACACTCCTGTGGCAACACAGAGTGTAAACGCCGTGGACGACAATGCGACCACACGGTACTTAAGTGTGCCAATTGCACTGCCGCCCACCCAGCTAACGATCCCCTCTGCCCAACCTATTTGAAAGCCCTGGCTGAGAATAACAAGAGAGTGGAGAACCTGTATGCTGTGATAGAAGAGGGAATGGAGACTTAGGGCCCCTCGGTATCTCATCTCATTTTCTGCTTGTGTTGTTCCCTTTGTGTAAAAGTTCTGATCTGTGTTTCTCCTTTGTCCTTTTCTCTCTCCCTTTTCTTTGGTTAGTGTTTCTCGCTTCTACCTCGATCCCTTCTGGTTATTATAAGGTTCGCCTCGCTGGAGATGGGAAAGGGGTTCCCTGGGCTTTTCTTTTTCCTCTTCCGCTTAAAGTTTTTACGCTGTTTTGACATACTGGGTAGTCGCTTTCTTGCCGGTCACATTTTCTCTTCTAGTTTTACTTTCCCCCACCGCTCTTTCCCTTCCGCCCCATTTCTTCTTTAGTTTATTGCGTGTAAGCGAGGAGGACTCGGGAACAAACGTGTATTTATCTTTACCGTAGACTGCGCTACCGACGTTAGGTCGGCTGTCTTCTACCTCCGTCATAGCTTGACATAGCTGCAAGCGGAGGTTCTTTATATGACCCCTAGCGGGGTCGTAAAGATAAAATAAAAAGTGAATTTCCCCCCCCCCTGGTCGCTTCATGTTCTTTTCCTTCCTTCTCTCTTCAGTCTACAAACTAGCTACGAGCCTTAAGAATATATTCATTCTTACTCTCGAACTTTGCTTCTCTCTCTTCTCCACGACGTAGGAAAGTGTATTTGTGGATGCAGACTTAGAACACGTTGAGATATCTGAGTTTACTCAGTAATACGTTTCTCTGTTGAGTGGCACTTGCACTTTACTGAGCCTTTTTCCGTAAACGAAGACACCTACCGTAACACTATATTCTTAGGTCATGGCTAGTGAAGACACCCCTATGCCAGACTTCACCACAGCTCTTGCCCTCTATGATGGCAAGACACTCACGAAACTGGGCCAAGCGCCCTCACTCACTACACGATCGGGGAAGAGACTCCTCGAAACCACAGTTGAGTTGCACGATGCGGGACAGAAGTTTGTTGAAAAACACCAGTCCCACATAATAGCCAACTTTGTTGAGCTGGACTCTGCTTTCCTGAAAGCCAGGGACTTCATAGGAGATGAAGCCTACCAGCAAGTCCATGCCCAACTCCTTGAGGATTTCCAGAAACAGAAGGAGGAAATATAAGGAATTCTCTTCTCCACCATCATGACATACAAACAGATGGGGAAGAAACTCCCTCCAGTTCTGGTATCCTTTCCCCCAAGGGTAACAGATATCCTCCTTAAGGCGGTTAATCTCCTTAAGGAACAAAAGGCTGAAAACGAGTTCCAAGCCAGCAAGATAAGGGAACAGCTAGAAGCGGAGTACTCCTACCAGATAGGGAAACTCCAGGATGAAGCTGAATCCCTAAGAATGGAACTCCAAGCAGTGCGCCTGGCCCTTCAACCACAGGAGGATCTAAATCTCTTGGTTGAACTCCAGACGGACCTCAACCGAACTAAGGACACAAACACCCAACTTAATTCGGAGGTCTTTACCCTGCGGAACCAACTCCAACTTGCCGAAAAGGAGTTGGAAATAAGGGGGCAAGCAACTCAGTCCCAGGCCACTCTGAACAAGAAAATAGCAGAGCTGGAAGCTGAGTTGAAAGAAGCAAAGGAGGATGTGGCGCATTACTACAGTCTCTATCGCCAATACAAGAGGCCAGTGGACTCCGCACTCTCTCCAATGCAGTCTGCAAGGGAGAAAACAGTGGAGGAGAAGGAAGAAACAGTTCCTCTGAGCCCTACGGTTGCAGATACTGAACCTCCCTTCCCTCTGCACAGAAGGAGCAGGGGTTTCCCTGACTTCTCAAAGTTGGGAGAAGCAGGACCTTCCTGGTGGAGGAGATTCACGAAATTGCCAACACCTCCTCCACTCCCACCAAGGCCTCAAGGGGAAACACCCCTCACTAGGAAGGATGTAGAGGACCTTCTGAGGGAGGCACTAGCCAAAGTGGTGCTGCCTCAGCCTCCCACTCCTCCTAGATAAGAGGCACCGCCACCACCACCTCAGCAACAGCCCCAGACCTTCAAGGGGCCAAAACCACCGACTCCCGACACGTTTTCAGGAAAGGCAGAGGACATCTTCAAACTCCAACTTCAGTTGGAAACCTACTTTGTCCTCCAACCTCAATCCTTCCCCACCAACATCATCAAGATATAATACGCCTCGATGCTCCTCTCAGGTAATGCGTTGGCTTGGTGGAGGATTAATCACACCCGGTGGACGAATCCCACTACCTGATGGGAGGATTTCCTGGAAGCCATCAGAACCAACTTCAGGGCCTATACCCTTCGGCCAAGCTACATCACTAGGCTGACCAAGGTGAAGCACACGGGACCAATCCTCGAGTTCATCACCTACATGAGAACTCTCAACACCGTGGGCCAATACAATGAAGCGTACCTGAAGGATTGGGTCAACCAGGGACTCCACCCCACTCTCACAAAAGCGATGGCCACCAGTTACAACCAGAACTATCAAACCACCCAAGAATGGTTTGATCAGGTTATCACAGTTGGCCAGCAAATGGAGGAAGCAGCCAAAGCCCTAGGAGAGAACCCTTGGCCACCGCAGAAAGACAACACAGCTTCGGTGAAGCTAAAGGAGAAGTCCAAACCCCCTAAGGGCAAGGAAAGGCAGGACAAGTCGGAAAGGACCAAGTCAGACTCCAAGCTTGCCCCCATGAAGCTCCCCTATCTCACAGGAGCAGAGCTTAAGTGGGCAAGGGACAACGGTGCATGTCAAAAATGCGCCAGATCTGGCTACAAGGCTAATGAGTACTTCGCCTATAAAAAGGCAGAGGTCCCTTCATCCAAACAACACTCCTCAAAGAGGAAGAGGGATGACAAGGAAGATGATAAGTCCAAAACCTCCAAGAAGACCAAAACTGAGGTAGCCGGGCGAGTGGTGGAACTCCCAGATACCTGGGTAGATGGTGACGACATTCCAATGGTTTGAAGAGCCACAACTCGACAACCCATTTCTTTTGTTGTTTCCTTTGTTGAAGAAGAGACTCGGAAAGGATGTACCCCAACAATTGATACCCTAAATCTACATTCATTTGGAGCCGGTGTTCCAGGGATTTTCTTAGCCCTGGTTCTTAGTGGGTGGGCCACCGGTTAAGTGGCTTATATTCCTAGTGATGACTGATGACCTCATGATTCACGATTATGATACCATGATGCACGAATTCCCTTTCCTTTTAGACTGTACAAGTATCTTTATAGATCTTGGTACTTAATGTTTAATGCTTGGTTCTTTTCTTTACCTCTTTTGCCTGCCTGAGGATGGCCTTAAGGTTGAAATATGTAGGTCGTATAGCAGTGCTGACATTCATTACATCACATCGCATAACTTGCAACTCTGTCTTCCTCACACTGCACGAATCTACTCATCATAAGGTACTGCGACGTCCGGCCACGACGTTCCTGGGAGAGATCAGGGACCCTATTCGCAGAAACACTATGACGACCATCGCTTCCAAAACTGAAGGCCCCAAGCAGGGAAAATGCATCAAGGTTCTAGTAACACTTCGCTGGCGCACCTCTGTCAACTACGAACTCGTTACCCACGAGGTCACCGCCACTGCCAAGTTAGACAATAGCGCTATGGGAGCACTTATCTCAGATAGGCTCCCGGTGCCCAAATGCAAGCGACAGGTACCCATAAACGTCTACGCATACGATGGGACCTGCAAGCAAGAATGGTACTATACGCTGAAGCTTCAGATGCAAATCCAAAACCATAAGGAAAACATGGACTTCGATGTAGGACCGACGCCTCCCGATGTTGACATCTACCTCCCCATGAAATGGTTCCAAGATCACGACCCCACGGTGGACTATGACAAGGCAGAGTTAGTGGGTTTCTACTCCGACAAGTGCAAACACCATCTTGTCAAACCCCAGATCTCCATGGCTTCGGCTCAGGAGATCTTGCAAGATGAAGACTTCCACACCAACACTGCAGTTGTGGGTGGAGGGTTACTTGGGTAGGTTGACACACCCATCAGTCCAACGGAGACACTGAGATGGTGCTCCGCTATAGCAAGGCTGCCTTTGGAAAACTCCATGGAGCTTTTCCTACATTCCTCATCCATCAGCGCTTCAGACCAAAACAAGTGGGAACAACTTTTCCCCAAAGTCTTCTCGGAGCAGTTAGCATCCCAACTGCCACCTCACCGAGAATGGGACATGAAGTTACCGATGAAGGAAGGAGCCCAACCTCCCTGGGGACCCATTTACAAACTCTCTGAGATGGAGCTAAAAGTCCTGAGAGAGTACATTGACACCATGCTTAAGGAAGGCAAAATAAGACCTTCCAAGTCCCCAGCTGGCGCTCATATCCTCTTCGTCAAGAAAGCTGATGGATCCCTCCACCTCTGCATCGACTATCGAGGATTAAACAAAGTCCTCATCCAGAACCGTTACCCTCTTCCCCTCATAGGTGAGCTTCATGACTGAATTGGTAAAGCTAAAATCTTTACCAAGCTTGACCTCAAGAACGGATACAACCTCATCCGTATCGCAAAGGGAGATGAGTAGAAAACTGCCTTCCGTACCCAATATGGGCAGTTTGAATATCTAGTCATGCCATTCGGTCTTTGCAATGCCCCAGCCATTTTCCAAGAAATGATGAACACCATTCTCTGTGATCTTCTCGATGTTGGTGTCATAGTCTACCAAGATGACATCCTCATCTATGCGGAAACACAACAGGAACACAACCACCTGGTCAAAGAGGTTCTCTCTCAGCTCGACAAACATCAGCTGGTACTCAAACCATCCAAGTGCCACTGGGCGGTAGACAAAGTCGAATTCCTAGGGTTCATCATATCAGCTCAGGGGATCGAAATGGCGAAAGACAAAATTGAAATGGTCCTGGAATGGCCAACTCCAAAAACGGTCACAGATGTCAGGTCCTTCCTCGGCTTCGCGAACTTCTATCGAGTCTTCATCAAAAACTTCTCAAAACTTGCATCACCTCTCACGGACCTTACCAAGAACGACACACCCTGGAAATGGGGGAAGGCACAAGATGATGCCTTCTCAGACCTCAAGCACCGCTTCACCTCTGCTCCCATTCTCTCACACTACGACTCCAGCATTCCTCTCCTTGCGGAAACCGATGCCAGCGACTTCGCGATCGGCGGGGTCCTATCTCATCAGTTCCCTGATGGCTCCCTGCATCCCATTGCCTACTTCTCATGCAAGATGCTTCCCCCGGAGCGAAACTATGAAATTTATGACAAGGAAATGCTAGCGGTCTACTCTTGTCTCTACAAGGAATGGAGGCACTGGTGTGAAGGTTCCCTTTCCCCCGTCTTGGTATTGACTGACCACAAAAATCTGGAGTACTTCGCCACAACCAGAGTTTTGTCATGCAGGCAGGTAAGGTAGATGGAGAAGTTAGGAATGATTGACTACAAAATCGTCTACAGGCTAGGTACCAAGAACACCAAGGCCAATGCACTATCATGACGTAGAGACCACGTCTCTACGGAGGGGGCACCAGAGTGCGAACTCCTTTTCCTCAAACCAGGACAGTATATAGCGGCATCTGAAAGGGTCGCGCTTAATATTCACCCTGAGTTTATTGAGGACCTTCGTCACGCTCTGGTCTCTGACCCCGAAACCCAGGAACTTATCAACAAGCTTCCATCTGGCTACGAAATCGTATATGGTATACTCCTCTATAATAACCTGTGGTTTGTCCCCTCACACCTCTGCACTTCGGTCCTGAAGACATGGCATGATCACCCAATGGCAGGCCATATCGGCCAAGACACACTGTATGAGCTCATTACATGGGATTTTTACTGGCCCACGCTCCGAAAGGATATAGCCCAATATGTCGCAGCATGTCACACTTGCGGGGCAGGCAGGGCCTGTCGGCACAGGGCTTATGGCTAGCTTTTGCCCCTAGAGCTCCCTTATCGCCCTTGGGAAAGTATCTCCATGGACTTCATCACTGAACTTCCTCCCTTAGAAGGCCACACCCAAATCTGGGTTATTGTGGACCGGTTCTCGAAAATGGCTCACTTCATCCCCCTCAGCACCAATGCCGCTTCGAAGGATCTAGCTAACATCTTTATCCAAGAGATCTGGAAGCACCATGGCCTCCTAACCAATATTGTCTCTGACCGAGACCCCAAATTCTAAGCTTGGTGGAAGGAAACCATGACCGCCCTGGGTGTCAAATTATCTCTATCAACGGCAGCACACCCTTAAATGGACGGCCAGACAGAACGGCTAAATCAGATCCTCGAAGCATACCTCTGGAACTACGTCACCTATGACCAAACCAACTGGGCGAGTCTCTTACCTTTGGCAGAATTCGCTTACAACAACTCAATCTCCTCCTCCACTAACCAAACACCTTTTTACACCAACTACAGTTACCATCCCACGCCAGATGCAGTGTCCACCATTAAAACCTACAAGGGATCCCAGGAACTCAAAAGCAACTGGAAAGATGTGCGCACTCGTCTACTCACCATCCAATAGCAGGTAGTCAAGTAGTATGATGCCAAGCACCTCGAATTTCCTGAACAGACACCTGGATCCCTTGTCCTACTCAAAAAGGACAACCTCCCAAACCTCAAACCTTCGAAGAAACTTGACGCCAAATTTTCTGGGCCCTTCGAAGTAATTTCCAGGATAGGACCATGAGCGTACAAACTTAAGCTCCCCTTCAACTGGAAGATTCATCCAGTCTTCCATGTCTCACAGCTCTAACCCTACAAGACATCACCTCAATTTCCGATGCTAACTAAACCAGCTCCGGAAATCGATGATGGGGAAGAGGTGTATTTTGTTGAAGGAATCTCCAAGGTCCGCTTCAACTGTCAAATGAAGAAGCTAGAATACTTTATTCTTTGGGAAGGATATCCACACGATCAAGGCACTTGGGAACCCTTGGACAACCTGTTGGTAAATGGAGAACCGATCGACGCCTTGGTCAAGTTCTGAAATGACAACCCCCATGCTGAGGATAATGCTAAGAGAACTGAGGAGCATGGGTCAAGAAGAAAGCGGAGAAGGGTTTAGATAGGCAAGTCCCCTTTACCCTTCACACGAAAGGCTGACGGTCATAGTTACATCGACTTAAACCGCTTCACTTTTAAGGGATATGATGTTCACGTATAGTATTGGGGAACGTTCCGAAAACCTCTTGTGGCCAGTCCCTCATCAGGACATTGGTCAAAGAAAGCGCAATATGCTAACAGCTCTATGTGCGTGAGGGCATGCACCTTTAGGAGGGGTGTAGTGTTACAGCTATGGTACCAAGGCCCACGCGCGATGATGAGTTTAGTTAGATGAGCAACATCCTATGAGTATACCCCTGCACCACGCGAAAGGACCACATGACAAAGGGCTCTGCCTCAAGATGAGTCATATGTGGCACCTCTGATGAAGATGAGTCAGGGTCTGACTCACCCATTATCCTCTCTCAAGTGTACCTCACTTGATCGGATGAACTTGAGTAACTCCTACGGACTAGTCACCTGCGGTTGGTATGACTCAAGCCGATCGAGCCAGTAATTGCATGATGATGATCTTACCCAAGATCGGCGATCCAAGCTCAGACCATAATGCTGATCATTTCCGTTACGACTCCTAGGAATGTTATGATCACGTCATATGATAATAGAATGAGTCATGGGATTTTTAAGGCTTTCTTTCAGGTTCCATTTCTTATGTAATCTCCTTTATCATAGATAACTCATTTCTTTGGATGGAAGGGTATTTAAAGGATAGTTGTTGGTCGCTTCATGTTCTTCCTCGAAGAGATCAACATCAAAGACCTCTGGACATCCCTAAAGTACACCCGACCAGCGAGAGACTACCCGCTCCCCACCATAAACAACGCGACCACGCCTGACCAGAAGGCCCAGGCACTGATCGACCACTATTTCCCCCTGGAACCAGAAGAATGCCCTCTCCCCCCCCTCGAAGAGCCAGACCAAACCGAGAGTATCTCCTCTGAAGAGGTAAGCTACGCCCTCAAGGATACGGCCAACACCACCGCCCCGGGACCAGACGAAATCCAGTACAACCTGTGGAAGAGCCTTCACGCGACAAACCCAGAAGTCCTGCCAGCACTGCTAAGCCCCCTCCTGGAGCATGGAGCGCATCCCAGCTCCTTCAAAAAGACCCTCGGGATAGCCATCCCAAAGCCCAAGAAACCGAGCTACGACTCCCCCAACGCCTACAGATGTATATTCCTAATTGACACCCTAGCGAAAATCCTGGAAAAAATCATCACACTACGGCTCTCACAGCACGCGATCGACAAAGGAATGATCACCAAGAACTAGTACGGGGCCCTGCCAGGCAGATCGACCATAGACGCGGTCAACGCCCTCAAGCACGACATAAGAGACGCCAAAAACAGAGGAAAGAAGATCTCGCTTCTCTTCGTAGACCTTGAGAAAGGATTCGACAGAGTCAACATAAGGAAGCTTCTCCACATCCTAGAGACCAACAACATCCCAGAGTACATCAGGCACTGGGTGGCCTCCTTCCTCTCGAACAGACAGCTCTCTTTCACGGACAGAGGGAACCGATCCACCTTCAGAGCAATACAAACAGGAGTCCCCCAGGGATCCCCCATCTCCCCCCTCCTTTTCAATATTTATGTAGCGGAACTGACAAGAGACAGCGGGGCAATAAAACTGTATATGTACGTAGACGACCTATGCATCATGGCAGAAGGAGAAGAGTATGGTGATTGTGTTCGGGTCATCCGGGAGTTTTTTAGGTACAGGGTACAGAAGGTCCTGGAAGAACTCAAGCTATCACTATCAGAAGGGAAAACCGAGCTCCAACACGTCAACCCCGGAGAAAAGGAAAGGAAAAACCTGCCCACCATCGAAATCCAGGATCAAACATTCTCCCACAAAATGACCGTCAAATACCTAGGAGTGGTCCTCCACGAGTCAGAAGGAATATTGGCGCACTGCCAGCACAGAACGAGAAGCGCCCAGGCAGCCCTCCATAGGATCTCGCGGCTGTCCACAGGAGGAAAAGGGCTCAACCCAGCGATGGCGCTCAAACTAGTCCGAGCAGTAGTCCTACCCAGCCTGCTATACGGAGCAGACACCTTCCACCCGTACAACATAACCCAGAAATCGCTCGCGACACTCGACTCCTGCATAGCAGCCAGCGCAAAATGGGCATGCGGAATGCTACGGCCCACCAGCAACCAAAAAGCTCTCTTTTTCTTTTTTCTTTTCTCCTTTTCTTTTCCTTTTCTCTTCTCTTTTTTCTTTTTCTTTTTTCCTTCTTCTCTTTTTCCTTTCATCTTTTTCGGCACGAGTCAGCGGAGGATCATCCTGTTTTCTTCGGTTATGTTCTTGCTTTTAATTAAGTGTAAACGCCCCGCTGGAGGAAATGGGATGTAAAATAAACAAATAGGGAATAAAATATAGGTCGCTTCATGTTCAGCAGGCTTCTCAACCTTCTCAATTCTACTTTTTGAAATCGCAACATTTTCACTATTTCTATCTCCAACCTTTAGCGATGTCGCATCGTCGCCATACCCCCGCCC
>JABYPW010000611.1:0-23119 GCA_016880775.1 Phymatotrichopsis omnivora | reverse complement strand
CGGGTGCGATATGAGAAGGATCTGCTGTCTTAAATGAAAACAAAGCTCCAAAGTCCGCTAGTTTGCTTCGTGAAGTCGTTCGTTCGGATCACAATTCCGACTCCAACCCCGTGCAAATTAAGCTACCGCACACTCACGAGCTCCACCGATTAGTTATGTATCTGGTGCGATTTTTTCTCGGCCTGTTCAGCTGCGACGGAATTTGGTCATCTGCCTCGCTTTCTCGTCGATTCCTTCAAATCCCTCCGTTTCTACTCCAGTGCCTGCTTTTCGCCGCACGCAGAGTAGAGCAGCGAGTACCCACGGTCCGCCGCAAAAGTACGTGCCCTACAATAAGCAGTCGAGCACGCCACCAAAGCCACCAAAGCCACATGTTCCACCACGGGAATCTCCGTAGATCTAGGTTCGTTTGCCCAAAACAATCGTGGCTTCGATATTTTTTTTTCTCTTCTATCAGTTCAATTGATAACATTTACAGCATCCGGCAGCTCACATTTCACACTTCAAAAAAAGAAATTCCACCATACTCAAAAGTGAAACGAAAAAAAGAAAAAGAATAATAATAAAATAACAATAACAGTAATAATAATACTACTAATACTAATACTAATACTAATGTAATGTACATGTACACCATATGCAGCTCTTCAATAACGTTAGAACACATCAGTTGGAAAAAAAAAAGAAAAGAAAAAGAATAAGAAGCCGCTACCGCTCGTAAAAAGCAAAACTGAAGAGCCTAGATCGAACTGGGAGAAAGAATAAAATAAATAAAAAAAAAAAAAAAAAAAAAAAAAAAAAAAAAAAAAAAAAAAAAAAAATCCACCCTTAATTTTTCTTGCGCAGGGAACAGGTTGATAAAAATAGATGTTGAAGTCCGTATCTTCGTATAAACCCCCAGAGAGAGAGAGAGAAAAAAAAACAAAAAAAAAACAAAGAAAAACTCTTAAAAACATGTAAACACCCGAAAGCAAAACACCAATCCGAATATGAAGTCTATCCATTGAATCCGTCCACACCTTAAAGGATGCGGTTACCAGATAACCCAACCCACAGAAAAAAGAAAACTCAAGCAAGAAGCCACCCTTCCCCGTCTTACCATTACCTCCGCACAAGTATCTTTTTTTTCAGATCTCCAAAATAATTGTTTACCGAATCGAGTCCGAGTCCACAGAAATTACAACTGCGGCGGCTCCAAATCCCTCAATTCGACTTCCAAGTAACTGACCAGCGCTTTAGCCTGAGTCTTCAAGATTCCCAAAGATCCCCCCCCATTCAGTATATGGGCGGAGGTATTGTGGGACCCTCTCATCGACGCTACATTCGGTGTGCTGACTCCGCCACTTCCTCCGCTGCCGCCGCTGCGAGGAACACTGCCGGGAGGGGTTATACGTTCGCCATCTTGAGAATGGAGACTGGAACTGGAGGATGTGTGGCGTGTGGGTTGTTTCGGGCCGATAAGACACAACAGCACTCGAGGGGCGACTTGCTCAATGTGGAGATTGTAATCCGAAAGCTCGAGGGTAAGGGACTTCAGATTGTCTGCGGGCTCTGCCAGGGAAGGCTCATCTTGGTCGTTGGAGAAGGAATTGTTGGGGGGAGGAGGAGGAGGAGGTGTGACTTGTTGGGTGCTAGAGTTAGGAAGCGATATTTCGATAATACCGCCTTCCGTAACGCGTGCATAATTGCCCCAGATGTTTGCTGCGAGGGCAGCATAGGTTCTGGACTTCTTCGCGTCGGGAGCAGTGGGACCGGTACCGGTGGCTAGGACTTTGCCGGTAGGGGTGAAGATACTGAGAATTGGGAGTCGTTAGTGGCTCGAAGGGTAACTGAGAGAGGGGAGGCTGAGCAAACTCACATCGCGGAGGTGACGTTGGGGTTGAGCGATTGGGAGAGTAGCTGGTTCAGAGGCTTGACTTTGAGCATTCTGTCTGGCGCTGCTGCTGTGGGACGACTGCTAGTATCGGAGATGGAGAAAATGCTGTTTGTATGGCTAAATTGACTGGTCTGTCCTGTTTGCTAGAGGAGCTGGAGCTTCGGACAGGCTCGAAGGAAAAGGGAAGCGAGCGAGTGTGGGAGGACGCGACAGCCAGCACTGGGTGGTGGTGGATTGTAGAATTGCAGAGCGCAGTGGTCGGTCGTGGTAGGCAAGCTTGTTCGATTGGGGAATGCGTCTTTCTTAAGCACAAGCAGCTCTGCCGGGCACAGCGCAGCAGGCAGCGAATGGAACGGAAAAACACACAGAAATCGCGGCTGCGTTACATGTACCCGTAATACTTTCCCACGCCGGTTGTCGAAAATGCGTGGTGTGCCCAGCTGAAATAAATATGAGAGAGGGTGTCCAAGCGAGTTGCGTTGACCAGGACCCTGGGGTGCAGGGTAAGCAAACGGAAAACAAAACAAAAGGAAAAAAAATTGGGAAACGGCGCTCGACCCTGTTCTGGCCTTCCCTGCGTCGTTTTAGGTTATCAAGTTGTAACCTACGGGTCCTACGCTATCCTGACGCACTCTGCGGTGATTGAATACTCCTGGTTGTTGGCTCATAGCCAATTCGAATTTTCGAATGCCTGGTTGTGGGTGAGAAAAATCATCCGAGAAGGCAGGAAAATTTATAATAATAAAAAAAAAAAAAAAGTCGCGCACCCTCACATCCTTCCCTTGGCGTGTGATGCGAACGAGGCCGAGGACTATTTCTTTCTCCTAGGTTCGGCGCAATCATACTCCTAGGTTCGGCAGTTTGCTTTTCCCTATATATGAAATAGATACTAAGGGACTTGGAAATGGTGATATATCCGTTGAAACTTAGCACAAGACCTGGACGGTTGCACAAGCAAGCATGCATTACCACGCTCTTACTTCTTTCTTACTCTTCACGACAGCTGTGTTTGCGTTGACTATTATCGTTCAGTACATACACTACGTATCCAAATTATCATCGCTGTTAGGTTACATACGGAAAATGAAAATGTCATGGGCTGTGCATTACTCTGACTACTGTCTTGACTAAGAGCCATGAGCCATCTACTGTGTGTTGCCCTGAGGAAGGCGAAAAAAAAAAAGCAGAAGAAATATATAACATCAGATACAGAGGCTAGAAAGTGTGTAGCAAGTAGCCTTGACGCGCAGAAACACCACGCCCGGCCGGGCGAACATGAAAATCCTGGGAAGCAAGCAATCGTCGCATGGCATACCCTCTGGGCAACAGCAAACAGGGCTTCAACAGGGCTTCTTCAGACCTCGCCCGGGGATTTTTTTTTCGGTGGGGGTTACTCCAGCCCTAAGCAATAATCGGCTACTAGTACCGTCCTGTCCCCGAAGTTTTGCCTTCTTGGTTCCTTCCTTCGCTTCCGGGAACGTTGAGATTTCCGAAATTTGGCAAGCCAAGTTCTATTTATGCAAATCGGATGAACGCAGCCACGTTACACGTGATACAAACATGAAACTAGTCAGAGTATTCCATTTGGATATAATGTACGTACATACGTACGTACTGGTACATGTATAGTATATCGCAAAGGTCGGCATTGGTTGAAGACGGACTTCGGAATGTAAAATACGAGCTGGTCAGGGACTGAGGGCCTCAGGGCACACATCGGAAACCGGGAGCGTCAAAAAACAAAAAAAAAAGAAACAAAAAAAAAAAAAACACAGATGTGATATTCGTTGTCGACTGCAAGGAAGGAAGAAGGTGCCGGAACAAGGGACTTTGAAGCGAGCCCGCTTGGCGGGAGCGGAACCGTCTGCTGGGTTCAAAAAAGCAATTGAAACCGCAGAGATGTCCGTGATATGCAAATATTGAGAATGAGAACAAAAAGCCAAACAAAACAAGATTGCGTGGGAAATGTTTCCGTTGGAGCAGTTGAGATGACGCCTGGAAGTTGTGAGCAACGCAGCACGCGGGCTCGAACGCAATATCCTGCAACTTGGGATGGCGATATAGACTTCGCGCATAAGGTAGTACAATAAATCAAGCAGTTTTGGATGTTCCGATGTGCATCATTACAAATCTAGCAATGGCGTCGTGAGTCTGGCTGCAGAGGCCGTAGAGCACGTTACATAAGATGGTCCACGTAGATATTGGAGCACACGACATGCATATGTGCAGAATAGACCTCAAGCGGAGCCCCAGTAGTTAAGCAGAATCGCCTCGGGGCTCTTCAGAACGAACCAGCAGTCGGTTCAGCCCCGCACGATACATACATACCCCTCCATGTTACATTGACTGCTTTTTCCCCGTCCCAATCAATGATCTCTCGACCATTGCTGCAAAACCTCTCAAGGGCGTCCTTATCTCCATCAAGATATTCCAAGCCTCCATCCCGTAAGAGCGATCCAATAATTCCGATTACTTTTTTTCTCGTGAATAATCGCAATTGCCTGGAATCGTTACTAGAACATAAGTTCCCCGCCCGGTACTGACCAGTATGATGTAGTTACGTATCCAAAAATCCGCACCATGGCAGCCGCGACGAACACTTCGATTTACAAACTCAACCACACCATGTTCGTGCTTCATGAATTTCTCCTGTTTCCTTTTTTGGCACATCTCCGAATATCAGAAAAGTACTCCACAATAAGAAGTGTCGATAGCTAAGATAATATCCGACAATGTAACCTATAGGCTTCGGGTGAAAGACCCCAAAGCTAGCGGTGCGACAGCCCTGTGCCTTCAGCGCATGCGCAAAAAGAAACTATGAACTGACACGAAACAATTAATCCGCTGCAGTGAAATTCTACGAAGACAACTTTGGCATGAAAATTATCCGCCGGTTGGTAGATAGCACATGGACCTGAGCCACCCTTATGCTTCGCGGGTCCATGCATGCTCCCTCTCCGCACAAAAGCATCGGGGGGTGGTGGCGCAGCGACGAACATTGCTGACCGAGTTGAGGTAGTCTGGATTTCGAAAACGACAAATTTTCGCTGTATTTCCTCGGTTTCGATTCTGCGGGGGCCGAAAGCGCCGGCAAAGAATGGACGGACCGCGAGGGTTTGCTGGAGCTGACACATAATTGTATGTTCTCTCGATTCGAATTCCCCAATCGCAGAACCACGGTATTAAACACTGGCTTGGAAGGGAAATTTACCCTCGTCAAAGGGGGGGGGATGCTGTGCTTAAATGCTCTACATATGCATGTATGTGATCCTGACATGCTGACCCGAGAACCCTGGTAGATGGTACCGAGAACGACCCTGAATACGCAATCAACAATGGAAATCAGGAGCCTCACAGAGATATGTTGCCTCCGGCGATCGTTTGACATATTTTGTGCAGTTTTCAGGACACTCAGCTGACATAGGTACCGGGGAATCGCACGCTTTGGTCACGTGTGAGTGCGCCTTTATAGGGATCGGATTACATGCATGACGAAACTTTGGTGTGGAAACTAACGAGGACAGTGCCATCTCTGTGGATCATATTGAGACAGTTTGCGCAAAACTCGAGGAGAACGGGGTAAAGTTCCAGAAGAAATTGACGGATGGAAGGCAGAAGAACATTGCCTTCGCGCTCGATCCCGACAACTACTGGGTGTGCATTATTTCCCTTCTTATGTGTCCCTTTTCGCATGTGTGCAACTATTCGTACTCGTCTTGGCCTAATTAATTACAACTCAATGATACTTTTTTTTTTTTTTTTCCAGAGTTGATGCCACGAGCAGGTCGAGATTGTCCCGCACTCCGGATCCCCCTTCGCTGCCGCCACCACCGACCTCGGAACCTACCGCTTCAACCACACCATGATCCGCGTCAAAGACTCTGAAAAATCTCTCGAATTCTACCGCTCCGTCCTCGGCATGTCGCTTCTGCGCACTCTCGAGTTTCCGGAAGCTAAATTCAACCTCTACTTCCTTGGATACCGCCACGGCGAAGAAGGCGACGGTAGTGCTGGCGCTGAAGGCAATCCCGTTTCCAGAAGAGAGGGTTTGGTTGAGTTGACCTGGAATTACGGAACCGAGAAGGACCCCGAGTTTAAGTACCATAATGGAAATGATAAGCCGCAGGGATTCGGGGTGTGTTTTCGGCTTACACCTCCTGCTTTAGTTGAGAATTATATAGGACGCTGACGAGGAGTGATGCGACCTTTAGCATTTGTGTGTTTCCGTCGACGACCTCGATGCTGCATGCGCGAGGTTCGAGGATTTGAAGGTGAACTGGAAGAAGCGGTTGACGGACGGAAGGATGAGGACTGTAGCGTTCGTTTTGGACCCGGATAATTACTGGATTGAGTAAGCGTTTCTTTTTTTCTTTTTCTTATTCCTTTTTCTGACGGAGAGTTAGGATTATTCAAAACGAGGCACTCAAGAAAAGAGTTAACTGGTAATGCATTTGATTCTGGGACGCAGAAATGCTGGTAGTTTTATCCTTCTGCGTCTAGCCTATAAGCGGTTGAGAGCTGGCATGATAGGAATAATAAATTCTGGTTATGTCGAGTGACTATCTGTGATTCGTTGAGAGTGATTTTGAATTCCCTGCTGCGAAGACATTTTTCATTCGGTACGGAAGGCGACACATTAGAGGGTTAATTGCCTATTGTGATTGATTGGTATTTCAAGTCGTGGCTGTATACGAGTGGGGCCTAGGAACCTGAACTTTTCACGCTTTTATTCCTCCTTGATCTTGCCATGGTGGAAAGATGCAAGTCAGACCATTACAGCGACACATACATACGCGGATATCCTACGCTTACGGGTAAAATCCCAATCGTACGTATCCCCATTGTGCAGAAGCACATACATATACACGTGAATTCACGAGCCAGCCGAACATTTCTTGCCAGCGACGGCTTGTGCTCCGAACATTCTGTTCGCCTGCGCACCACCCCAAACCCCAAGTTCAGATGAAGCTTTACCTTGGGTAAGCTCATCCTTCACGAGTGATGCTTTATGAACCGATGATCGAAAATACCAATGGAATCTCGACGCTCAAACTCGAATTTTTTGATTAAAGAGAAAAATAAAAATAAAAATGGAAGTATATGCACATGATGAGGTGATATCAACACTCCATACCCTCGCGCCCTCCCAAAACTCCATTCTGCTGTTTTTGGCCTAGTGCTTCAATATCCACAACCTATTCCATCCTTTATTAGTCCATATTCCACAACAAATCGTTCCGATAACAAGATAATACCCCAGCAGCGGTGAAGAAAAGGTGAGGGAATAACAAACCTCTTTCACCGCCTCCACAGATAGCACAATTGGACCTTCTTCGCCAACGCAAACACTATCTTCTATCCGGATTCCCATATTGCGGAAATGTTTTGGCCAGCGGGCATCATCGGGGACATAGATTCCGCTATATGATGTTAATAGAATAGTATTAGGGGGGAGGTGGAGAGAGGTACGGTTCTATAGTAACACATTGCCCAGCTTTCAGCCGGAATCCTCGAGAGTAGCTGCCGCAATCGTGGACATCTAAGCCGACGAAATGGCCAACGTGGTGGGGGAAGAGAATTTCTCTTAGAGCCTACCTAATTTCAGTAAAGTTCGTCGTTCACTGCCAATTGTATATGATCTTTGACCTACCCGCCCCGGTAATTCGAATCCCAAATCTTTCAATTCTCGCTCAAGTCCCTGTTCCGCAACGGTATGGATATCATCGAGTGAATTGTGTGCATTCTCACGACATAGCGAAACACAGTAACGCTGGACGTTAAGGACGGCTTGATAAAGATCTTTCTGAGCGGGTGTGAATTTCCCATTGACGGGCCATGTACGAGTAATATCCGTGATATAACCACCATATTCTCCGCCAGCGTCCACGAGGACCATTTCCCCGCTCCTACCTACTTATTAGCAAAATCCGGTTTCCCAAAATTCGACGTATATAATACCGTAATAAATCGTCGTTCCGTGTATAATGAATACTCAGCGCATTCTGCCACCGGTCAATTATACTTATTCTACTCCTGCGAAGAAACAACATACATACCTCACCCCCCGCAATCACTGGAACATATGCGCTCCCATCGCATCCTCCCATCTTGAATCGATACTCCAAAAACATCCATAATTCCTTTTCCGTGGTAAACCGTTTCGCCATCGCCTCATTATATGCCCTCCCCGAGATTCTTCCTGCAGTCCGCATATTCTTGACTTCCTGAGAAGTCTTAAAAACCCTTAATTTATGCATAACTGGCTTTAGTGGTACCGTCTTCTTATTTGCCAATAGCGAGGTTAAAGTTCCGGAATTCGCGCTTTGAGAAAAAAAGTGCTGGAAGCCTGAAACAGGAGGGATTTTCTGTGCATCATAGTAGATGACCTGCGCTTTTTCGATGATGGGTGTTATATGCGCATGAAGGTTCTCGCTGTCGCCTGCCTGGGATCGTTAGTTCCCCTCTTTCTCTCCCAGCACACATCCACAAACCTCATCGGCATTAAACACATCCACAGCAGCCTGAACACCCGAGCGGACGCCATCCCATAGTTCTGCCTTTGGATCTTTCCCGCGGACGAAAAGGTGAAAATTATGTTCCCCTCCATGTCCGGTCTTTTCTATCCTTGCGTAAGCCTAAAACCTTTTTCTACTCAGTCTTGGCGTGAGGATGTATTACCGATGACGCAAACTGATTCCGGTTCTAGGAAACCTGTAAGGTACAGAAAATCTGGGTCCTGATGGAATTCATAGAACACTGGCCCCGAGCGGTACTTGATATCAGCTGAAGCCAGGATTGCAATACCGCCTTCGGGGAGCTCGGACGCAAGTTTTGCCCGACGCATGGAGTATTCAAGGGCGGAGCATCCGGGAGTTACTGTCTTGTTAGTGGCATGTTTGGAGAGCTTGGGCCGGGGATAATTACATTCGCCGGGTTTGAGAAGATGCGGATGTGTCTCGTGTATTGGTTGTCCGAACTTTGTTTGTACGGAGACGTCAGATGAATAGGCTCTCCGTGGGACCGAGGGTATCGAAAGTGCTGCGCACCGGAGGAGCCACTGTTTTGAAGGTCGCGAAAATTTCGGTAGGTAATGGGGGCGGGAAGTGAGAGAACGGAGGGGTATTCGTTGGAACATGGTAGTGGTGAGTGTTCGAGTCGGGCAAAGATTTCAGTTGGAATTGACTTGTAGAGCCGCGAGGAACACAATTAGTGTGAATGTAATGTACGAGTAAAACTTACTCGAGTACAAGTACACTACTCATGTACTAGTACTCTACTCGGGTGTGAGGGTAAATGATCGGAACTCTTTCTGAGCCAATTGTTCTGTCTGGGAGCGAGATCAGCGCAATAGGATAGGGTTGCAATCACTTTTTTCCCTCATAGTAATGAGCAGGAAAAGCGCAAAGCAGCCCTGCATCAATGGGCGCTCTACCATACTTTTTTATCCAGATTCTGATCCATACCCTTACTAGGTACATGTACATTAGTCAGCAATGTTCGAGTTAGTCAGCCTGCAATCTCAAGGTGTTTTCGGAGTTGATGGGGAAGTGCTACCTGCGACACCAATGTTGGGAGAATGAAAGCAGCATGTGTCACAGGATATCACTCGAACCTTTACGGCATAACGGATCATGTTGTATCCCTTGGAGAGGCTGTCACTAACTGAAAGGTAACAAATTTATAGAAAGGAAAGGAAGATTTTCTCAGGTTTGTAAGGAGGCTTTCATTCAATGATTGTCATTGCGATAAAGGGGATTTAACGCCATCAGGTCCTAATCCATCTCTTTTGAGTTCTTTCCCTCTCCCTATCTGTAACCAAATTTCGCCAATACGATAATTATTTTGGGTTCCAAAAGAAACTCAAGTAATAATACAAGCAGCTAACTAGTTATTTTCGCTTCCGAATAGCCACCAATTTCAAGTTCTGGTACAGTGGTTTGCTAAATCTTGTATTTTGTTATCGCCAATCGAAGATCTCTCGCGTTTATGTTAGATAAAATAGTGTTTCAGCTTGCCTTTTAGTTAGCATTGAAGCAAGATTCGGTGGTGTAGAGGTATCATGGACGCTCGCCATGCATCCGACCCGGGTTTGATTCCCGGCTGAATCAGCTCATCAATTCTTTTTGTACTATTTTTCTTTTTCTTTTTCTTTTTTTGCCTTTATGTGATTTTCTCGTCCAGATCCCTCTCAGAATTGATAGACAGTTGAAACAGCAATCCGGTAGTATAGGTAATTTTGGTCTGGGAGGCTCGCAGATCATAGGTGATTTCCGCAAAGGGGATATATAACTTCCGGTTAACTCGCTTCGTAAAAAAGTCTTCCCAGATGTAGTTCCCAATTCCTAAGGTCGGAACTACTAAAGTCACCAAAGTCACCAAGTGCCGAAGTGACCACGTTCCGGTAATTCTTCGGAATAGAGTTTCAGGAGGAGATGGCATACATGCAGTGAGTCAGGATAACTAATATATTTTCAATAGTGAGGCTAAAGACGTAAACTCGTGTGAATTTATCCCCAAAGAGAACCCGTTAACTAACGAGTTGTTGAAGCTTTCAGAGCGTGGAGAATTGCAACACAAGTACCTAACGCCGGGAGTTATAAAGAACGCGAGTGCGCCGGGAAAATAGATTTCTTGCATTCAAAGCAGTGAAACAATTATGGTTTTTTTCGCAACGATCTAAAACTTCTCTGATATGCCTGATGAAACCCGGAAGAGGAGTGACCAAAAGCTTGTTCCGCGCTCGGCAATTGATAAACAGCAGGGATGTCCATCCAGCGTGGCATTCTATGCATACATGTAGTTATTCGTACTAGTACATATGTAGCAGGCGACCACGCTGCACAGCTCCCCGATCCCTGCCCGGCCGGCACGAGAAGGCTCAGCATCCTCACAATGGCAGAACGCTTTTCCGGTGGATCTAATCTGCTTTGAGCTGTGCTGACAGCATGGGGGGGATGGTATGTATGTTGGGGAGGGGGGGCTGCAGCAGTTCGTGACAAGTACATTTTCCTGCTACATACCGCCTGGGACTTTGTAAAGCTCACCGCGACCTTCCATTTTAATTATTATTCATTTGTTCTTTCCGGCTTGAGCTGCTTTAGAAATTGCTGGAAAATCTCTTGAGCTTGGACCGATGCCAAACGATACCGCTGTGGAGGAGGGAACTTGTGCACGAACTGTTGACGAACAGTCACCGTTACTTGGGGTAGCTCCCGGTGCCAGGACATACTCAAACGGAGGTTCTACGAACTGCAATGGGGCGGATGGTGGTGATGAAGATCTACCGATTCCAGAAGAACTATCATTTGGGCGGCTTGCGGTGGTGATGGGTGCAATTTGGGTACATACTTATAAACAATGCAATTCGCCTCATCTTATAATAGTTATAATCTAACAATCTCATTTTACCAGACCGGAGTATTCCTTGCAGCCCTCGACACCACTGTAATCACCACCGTCCTGGCCCCAATCTCTTCCACATTTTCCTCCTTTTCTTCAATCTCCTGGGTTGCAACCGGCTACCTTATAGCAAATTCCGCATTGCAGCCTTTATTCGGACGCTTGACGGACATATATGGACGACGTGATGGCCTGCTATTCTGCAATGTTTTTTTTGGCCTCGGAACCCTCATGTGTGGGTTTGCTCCCAATGAATTTGTGTTGATCGCCGGACGGGTCATTGCTGGAGCTGGCGGAGGAGGATTAACTGCGATTTCGTCGATTGTCTGCACGGATTTGGTACCGTTGAGGAAGAGAGGGGTGTTTCAGGGGGGCGGAAATATTGCATATGGGATGGGTGCGGCATTAGGAGGATTGTTTGGAGGGTTACTACAGGATAGTGTTGGGTGGAGATGGGCTTTTTATATTCAGGTATGCAGGAAGCCTTTCAAAAGATGAATAAGGAAGAAAAAGGATTGCTTATACGTTAGACGTTAGGTGCCGATGATTATTTTGTCCGCTTCATTGGTTATGGCGTATGTTCATATACCGATCAAGGAGACTACTGTAGCTAAACACAAACGAGTTGACTATGCTGGGTCTTTCACACTTGTCACATGTTTGGTACTTTTGCTCACGGCACTCAACACGGGCGGGAATGTTGTACCGTGGAATCACCCATTAATATGGACTTCACTTCCTCTCAGCGCAGTATCCCTGATCACATTTGGAATCGTCGAAAAGAAATATGCAAAGGAGCCCGTAATTCCAATGGATCTTCTAGTCGACCGAACCGTCCTCTGTGCATGTTTTACAAATTGGTTTATGGTTATGAGTCTCTTTGCTATTGTACCCCCCCCCCCAACCATTTCCTCTTTCAAAGAAGCAATAGCTAACAGAATCAGTATTTCTACGTCCCCATCTATTTCCTCCTCCTGGGTAAATCCTCCGCCGCCTCTGGTCTCCGACTAATGCCATTCGCAATCGGTATTTCCATCGGCTCGCTCAGCAGCGGGATCTACATGAAAAAAACTGGCAAATATTACTTTCTTGGCATCCTGACCATGTCACTATTCAATACCGGTGCTTTGTCAATTTGCTTCTTTGAGCTCCACACCCCGGATTTCCCGCAATTCTTTAACTTCTTCCTCTTCGGTTCTGGATATGGTGCTACACTTACGGTAACCCTTTTGGCGCTAATCTCTGCGGTGGATCGTTCCCAGCAGGCTGTTGCTACATCTGCAAGCTATGCTTTCCGAGCGACGGGATCAACAATAGGCGCTACGGTTGGAAGTGCTGTGTTCCAGAATTTTGTTAGGAGAAGACTGAGAGAAGAATTGGGAGATGGAGAGGAGGCGAGAAAAGTTATTTATAGTGTGTTGGAGGACTTTGATGTTGTGGGAAAATTGGAGGGGGTCTTGAAAACAAAAGTTGAGCATGCATTTATGGACGCGTTGCATGCGGTTTTTTGGGTTGCATTGGGACTTGGGGTGGTGGCTTTGATGTGCTTTTTGGGAGTTAAGGAACATGTGTTACACAAGAAACTAGACAGAAAATAGGTTATTATTATAGGGATAGAGCGATCGGATTTGATATGGAGAGTTTGATTTTGGTTTGAATAGGTTTGGGGTTCTCTGCAAAGATTTGATGGTTGTAAAGATACAGGTTGAGTAGAAGTTTTTTGAGATGCCTGCGGTTTCGAGAAATCTCGGATCCGGTACTTAGCAAAACGGCTATGATTCTATTTTTTAATTGCGAAGGAGACTGGTATTCATATGAATTACGAGTATTTAGATGCTGAAGGCTGAGTGAGTTTCCATGACGTGTTCCGTCCCTATTTCGAGAATACTTTAAATGAGCACTAGTAACTTTCAACTTGGCTGCCCTTAAGGATATTTTGAGTTTATCCATGCCTACCGATAACCGATATAGAAGCCCCGTATAAGCGCGGTACCTTTACCGAGCAGCGATCGCACGCATGTCAAAATTTGCATACCCTTCCGAGCCACGACTAACTAGTGCATCGGATTGGTCCAAAACTCAACCGAGCCACTTCCAATTCCAAATCATCCCTCGATGACTTCATCCCATCCAATCGCATTCCCACGCCTTCATATTCTCCAGGTTCCCAAACCGATCTTCAAAATCCCATTCATGTAGCTCATCCCTGTCGCTCCACTTATCCTTCGCCTTCCATGCCTCTATTCCGCAGGCTCCTCACCGCCCCACGTCTGTTACATCAACGTTCCACCTGCATAGACTGTAAAGTAGCGCGTAAGACAGTGTATATAAAACGCATCTCTCTGCCGTTCATGGGCTCCTATTTCTCCACCACCAACGCCAGCATGTCCTCCTATACTGTTAAAAAATCCGAAGACGAATGGCGTGCCGTTCTCTCTCCTGGTCTCCCGTTCCCTCCCTCATCTCCTTTTCTCTTCGCTTGTATTTCAGCTAACAAGCTTCACAATCTAGAACAATTCCGCGTACTCCGCCAGAAAGGAACTGAAATGCCCGATACCGGTGCGTACAATCACCACTCCGCCCAGGGCGTCTACACTTGCGCGGGATGTGACGCCCCGCTGTATAAGAGCACCACAAAGTTCTCGTCGGGGTGTGGGTGGCCAGCGTTTTTTGAGGGCATTCCGGGGGCTATTGAGAGGCATGAGGATGTGAGCTTAGGGATGAAGAGAGTCGAGATTGTTTGTGCAAACTGTGGGGGACATTTAGGGTAAGTTCTCTTGCAATATCTGAGTGGAACTGGGGTGGTTGGAGGGGAAAGAAGGTATTTGCTAACGAGGGGGGGAGGTATATAGGCATGTTTTCAAGGGGGAGGGGTATAATACACCGACGGATGAGAGACATTGTGTTAATAGTGTGAGCTTGAAGTTTGTGGATGAGAAACAGTAGAAGATTAAATGGGTGTCTGATTTTTATGGGGCGTTTCGGGAGGAAGGGGAGTTGAAGGCGCAGTACGTGAGTAATGGAAGTATGAGAGAATTGAATTTGCCATAGGGTTGCTCTCTAATTTTTTGGGTGGGGGTTGAGGTGTGAGGTATGGAATGTTTCACTGGAGAATCGTAATTGAATCCTTCATTCTATTCCTTTGAAAATAGCCCCTCATAAAGGGAAGGAAGAGGAAGCAGATGGAAAAGGAGAAGAACTCAAGATGTTAATTTCGGAATCTTGTAATCTTTTCATCATATTTATGCTTTCCAGAAGCTTTAAGTTTCATATGCATTGGAGTCAAGGTGTATCACCACAGTGCGATGCATTGCGACCGCTGGGTCGGCGCCAAGAAAATCGATGTCCACCAGCCAGCTTACCATCAACATAGGTAGTACCAGGCTTCACTTATTTCACTGTATTTTAGTATTTTCAAACCTGATTGGAAATACTCGCTGTCCACAAGATTCAGTGTCGATCCCACGCCTACACACGAGTTTAAAACTCCAGCCTTAAATCACATCACTTTACCCCGCAAACTGAGCAACCCCGCTATTTGTTTGTTCCACTCAAGCTCTCGATCTCCCAGCCTACGATTCTACAAGCACGATGTCGCGACATAGGCTGGTCAGGGGGTTGGACCTAGGCGAGGGTAAACTTGACTCCTCCGCTCATATTGCTTGATTTTGTGCTGACCGTTATTCTACTAGAGCTCGCGGACTATAGCGATGATTACGACGAAGAAGAAGAATGTATGATAATCCTTTCGGAATATATTAATGCGCTATTCTGACGATCACGTGCACAGTAATAATGACCGAAGAAGATAAGCGTACGCTCCCTAGCTTTCACAACGAAGAATTAGGTGCTGATCTGGCGGATAGGTGCCATGGCGGAAGGATTGAAGGCTGCGAGAGAGGTCCTGGGATCGGATATTCCGGGGTTGACCGACGATGCCATTAAGGACTCCCTATGGTATTTTTACTTTGATGTGGAGAAGACAGTGAATTACTTGTTGAGTGCGTGGGCTTGCGAAAGCTAGTTTGATAGGAGAAGAGCTGATGAGAGAGTAGATAAATACACGAAACCGGCGCCGACAAAGGAGAAGAAATCAGAGGCAAAGGTTGAGAAAAAGGCGGAAGCTAAAGCTGAGAAGAAGGTTGAAAAGAAGGGGATTAAGAAAGGGGTGGTAAATAAGAAAGGTACTGCATATCTCATCCTCTAATTTTTCACTAACGTTATACTTTTTTTTTCCCCCTCCATCTTTTTGTTTTGGGGGCGGTTCTTTTTTTTGTTTTGCGGGGTGAAGATGGGAATTGGGTGTGGATATGGAAAAAAAAATCTATTATAATATTCGTTCTTCCAGACTTAGTCTCAGTGGTATCAGATATTGGTCAAGGTCCCGGTAACATATTCTCCGCCTTCTCCTACTCCTCCTCCTGCCTCCAAACCATACCAAAGACTGCCACGGAGCTCGGCTTCTTCCTGGATTCACCCTGGGGAAATATACCGCAATGGCGTCGCGCCACCATTCTAGCTGAACCTCTTTACCCCCGCGGCGGCCTTCTCGGAGGTGCCCCACCGAAGACCTCAAAATTGGCTGCACTGGCAAAAGCTCGGAAAGAAAAAGCGGCAGCAGAAAAAGGACACACTGCAACGGCGGACGAACAGAAGACGTCAGTGTCATTACTATCACGGCTTTCAAAAAAAGAGTCACCCATAACCTCACCTCCGGAAACTGTTGTCCCCTCCAGATTAGCCACACCATTCCCTCCAACCGCACCTTCGACAGCGTCAACAAAGGAGAAGGAACCGGAGAATTCAACAAAGATCGTAGTGCCTCCGGTCCAGGGCCTTGACCAATCGATACGTCTCGAGAATAAGGACGATATCTCAGTCTACGATGACCAAGCCTCCGTAGAGAAGCTTCGCGGAGCACCCTCAAAATTTGCACTCTCGATGTTTGGGGAGAGAATCGAAACCGCCTATGAAATCTCCCTTGCTAACGGCCGTATGGTCTTCATTTCAGGGAGCCTTACGAGTGACGGGAAAAACCCTTTTGCAGAGCCAAGTCCAGATGATGTTGTGCTTGCAGCGCAGAGCGGGAGTAAATGTGCGTCTACTGTATCCAGGAGATTTGTGGGGGGAAGCTAATGAGCAAATAGCTATGGGCACGAAAGGCCTGAAAAAGAATACGAAAACTGCTAAAATGGATAATATTGTTCAGGATGTTGCACAGGGGGTGCAGGATATAGATATTGGTACTGCGCCGCCGATAGCAAAGACGAAGAAGAAGATGGATGTATTGGAGGAATATAAGAAATCGAAGGCAAAAGAGAATGCAAATTTTGTCGTCATAGGTGCGTTATTTTCTATTGCGGAATTGTGGGATAGAGAGTAACTTATGATATAGGTCACGTTGATGCGGGGAAGAGTACCTTGATGGCAAGGCTATTGTTGGACTTGGAGGTGGTCGATAAGAAGGCGATCCAGAAGTTAGGAAAAGAGGCGGATAGGATTGGGAAAGCTTTTGCGTTGGCTTGGGTCTTGGATCAGACTACGGAGGAACGCCAGCGGTATCTTTTCATTTTTTTTTTTTACGTATATCTGTCACTCGGTTAATATCCATCTAAGTGTTCTGGCAGGGGTGTGACCATGGACATCGCCGTCAACAAATTCGAGACCGCAAAATCCCGCTTCACAATCCTCGACGCACCTGGCCATCGAGACTTCATTCCGAACATGATTGCGGGAGCCTCGCAAGCGGATTTTGCAGTTCTCGTTATTGATTCCGCAATCGACGCTTTCGAGTCCGGATTCCATTTGAATGGGCAGACGAAGGAACATACGTTGTTGGTTAGGAGTATGGGTGTACAGAGGATCATTGTGGCGGTTAATAAATTGGATACTGTAAGTAGACTTTCTTATTTTTTGTTGGAAAAGCATACTTTATTAATATCTAATTTTTATCATTAAGGTCGATTGGTTACACGAACGATTTAAAGAAATTGAACAGCAGATGATGACGTTCCTAACGGCTGCTGGTTTCAATCAGAAGAATATTAGCTTTGTGCCTTGCAGTGGATTGTTGGGGGAAAATATTTTGAGGAAGCCCACAGAAGGGTTGATGCCGTGGTATAAGGGTGGGACTTTGGTTAATGAGCTTGGTATGCTTTCAGTTTTTTTTTTTTTTTTTTTTTTTTTTCCCCTTCTTCTCTATATGAGATGACAGATAAGGAGTGCATACGCTAACTGAAGAAAATAGAAAAATCGAAACCGTTGACAAGAGCCATCGAGAAGCCGTTGAGATTGACGGTAACGGATGTATTCAAAGGGGGTATTCAGAATCCTGTTTCAGTCTCTGGCAGAATTGATGCTGGATGCCTCCAGGTCGGGGAAATAGTTGTCGCCGTGCCGAGCGGAGAAAATGCAACAATAAAGTCCATCGAGGTGGACGAAGACCCAGCGGAGTGGGCGGTGGCAGGAATGAACGTTGTCCTGCATCTTTCAGGAATCGATATGATACATCTTCGGTAAAACTCCCCCCCCTTTTCTCACGGCGCTTCTCCCTCGTTTATACCGTATATTAATCGCACCCAGGTCCGGAGACATTTTCTGCGACCCCTCAAACCGTATACATCCTCTAAGATCCTTTAATGTAAAACTCCTCGCATTCGAGAATTTAACACCTATGATGATCGATGTGCATCGTGGGCGATTACACGTTGACGGGAAGATATCGTATTTGATGTCGACGTTGGATAAAGCTACGGGAAAGGTGCTGAAGCAACGGCCGAGACATGTTGCCCCTGGAGCGCTAGCGTGTGTTAAAGTTGAAATTCTAGGAGATCCTATTCCGTTGGAGAAGGAGATGAGGGTGGTGTTGAGAATGGGGGGGAAGACAGTGGCGGCCGGGATTGTTGAGTAGCCGAGGGTACGGAAGTAATGGTGGATGGTAGTGTTTTTTTGTTTTTTTTTGACTTAAGAGGCTTGCTCGTGGGGAAATGCGATGGATAGTACAGTATGTTTTTTTGATTTGAATCGTCTAGGAACTCTGTGCGATGGAATTCTGCTCCATAATTGAAGCTTGATAGGAGCTCTTGGTGTGTATCTGATGCGCTAAGATTAGCTGACGTTGCTAGCGTCGAGATTATGTACTATGTACATACTCTACATGAGCAGTACATGTACATATGTATGTAAAGCGATACATAGTTGAGTATGCACTCCAGATCGTCGTTGCAGAGGACTAATGATGTCTTGGAGTACACTGAATCAGAGCGCATGTACTTGTGCATATGAAATTTGCTCATCAATAAGTATATGTGCTGGGGGGGGGGAGTGCGGACAACTTTTACAACCTTTAAAATAATGTGAATGATGAAGGATAATTATTATACATTCACAATGATGAAATACGACGAAATAAAATATTAGTATGGTTCACGATGTAATTTCAATACCATTCTCGAGAACTTTTACCTTCAAAAATGATGAAAAATGGCCTTGTGGTAATGCCACCAGGGTCTATTTTACATCGTTTTGAGCATTTGTAGAAACTTATTTCACCCTTCGGAATTCATTAAGCGAGAAATGGTTTTCAGAAATGGTACCTTGAAACTGCTATTCATTACAGCTAGCCAGTATGGTGTTACACCACCATTTGCATTAATTACAGCTTGAACCCGTACTGACATGCTTTCTCCTTCACCGCGATATGGAATCCTTCCAGTGACTCCGGTGATGACTCTTCAATGAATCCGGAGAAAGAAATTCACTTAATGGTGACGTAGATGTACATGTACTTCACATGTCTTGGCACTGACAGTTCGCCACACTTTTTCCTTTCCCCCAAGTACAGTACATGTACCTGAGTACATATTTGCTACGTAGCGGGTTGCCATATGCTTTGTATATTCTACGTTAGCAGCTTTGTATTTGTCATTAAGGAGAAATTTTCTCGAAATATGTGAGGCTCCTTATGCGAAGTCCAGTGGCCCTAGATTACTCTTGGTAGGTCGGGAAGGTTATCATTGTTCATTCGATAGAATAATATGAGCATTGAGAGTTTTCCAATGATGCCGAACAGTTTTTTTTGGCGGCTTGCAATTGAATATGATACTTCAGCTTGCAGCTGTATATAGAACCAAGCTCGGTTCGGTGGCTGGTTGTAGAAGTATTAGAAAAGTCACAGAATTCAATTAATCACGAGTCAGTACTGTCGGTATGTATCCACACAATTCAGCTGCTTCAAAGGGTGCGTTGCAAATTCAGAGTTCGAATAGGACAGATTTCCCCACTCCAAGAATAGCCATCTCGAAACGACCACCATTTCCTGCTGCTTTGACTCGATTTGCAAGGTGAATTGCGGGGGGTACTCTAAGCTTGTAGAGCATGCAGGGTGCATGGTACTACATTTCAAGGGGACTTGTCGAGAAGTTTCCATAAAGCTTTTTGTTAGTCAAGCAGTAGTTAGTACCAAGCCTCGCAGCTGCACCATGACCGCAGGCAACCTTTTTCTCCAGGCTTGATGATATTAATTCCCACATCAGCACATAACCGAGTAAGGCAGGTTTAATTACCCCGATGTTTCTAGAGTGCACTCGGAAATAGACAACCAGTTAACGAATGGTAGACACCACGGTGTTCTTTGCCTCGCCAAGATGCTCTGCAACCCTGGCAGGGCATTGACGCCCGTAGCTGACTCAGCGGGCTCCAGGAAGCTCAGATGTAAACTCTAATTGTAAAAGTGTCCTCAACGGGCTCGCTGTGTGAAAGGTGGCTTTTTGGGCAAGCAAGCTGCAGTCGCTATAAAGCACTCTGCCCGGCCATTCTTACTTTCTTCTTCGTTCAATCTTCGACCCCCAACATAAACACACCCCTCCCACTTTATCTCCATCTTCCTGTCAGTGATAAGGAAGACGTCGTGATCCATTGTAGTTCCCTCTCTTTACTAGGCTACACTACACCACTCCCATTTTGTCAGTCCACATTCATTTTTCGATTACGCGGTCGTCCGTAATGCTCGAAACAAAGAGCAAGCCGGTCGCTTGGACCGCTGTCTTTTATCTTTTCTTCATATTTTTGGCCCCGCTGCTGTTCCTGTCGCCAGCGCAGGCGGCTAATGACTCCGATGTCGAGAACTATGGAACTGTAGTGGGTATTGATTTGGGAACAACTTATTCGTAGGCTCCCTTCCCTGTCGAATAATTATCCGCTGCTTGCAAATTGATAAAAGGAACCGAGGCTGACGGAATTGCTTTGATAGATGTGTGGGTGTGATGAAGGGAGGAAATGTTGAGATCATCGCAAACGACCAAGGAAACCGTATTACTCCTTCCTACGTCGCCTTCACCGATGAGGAGCGATTAGTAGGGGACGCCGCTAAGAACCAGTACGCCTCGAACCCCACAAACACCATCTTCGACATCAAGTAAGTCCTTTCCCCGCTGCCTCTTGCTGGAGTGAAAAACCAATTCTTACCAATTGTGCTTCAGGCGTCTCATTGGACGTAAGTTCAACGAAAAAGACGTTCAGAACGACATCAAGCACTTCCCTTTCAAGGTTGCCAACAAAGATGGAAAGCCTGTCGTCGAGGTTCAGGTTAAGGGCGAGAAGAAAAGCTTTACTCCCGAAGAAATCTCCGCCATGATTTTGGGCAAGATGAAGGAAATTGCCGAGACTTTCTTGAACAAGAAGATTACGCACGCTGTCGTCACCGTTCCCGCCTACTTCAACGACGCCCAGCGTCAAGCCACCAAGGATGCTGGTACCATTGCGGGATTGAACGTTCTCCGTATTGTGAACGAGCCCACTGCTGCAGCTATCGCCTACGGATTGGATAAGAAGGGTGGTGAGCGTCAAATCGTCGTCTATGATCTTGGTGGTGGTACCTTCGATGTTTCCCTTCTGTCCATTGACCAGGGTGTTTTCGAGGTCTTGGCTACCGCTGGAGACACGCACTTGGGAGGAGAGGATTTCGATTACCGTGTCATCAACCACTTCGCCAAAGTCTACAACAAGAAGCACGATGTCGACATCACTAAGAACCTCAAGACCATGGGTAAATTGAAGCGTGAAGTTGAGAAGGCCAAACGTACTCTTTCTTCTCAGATGTCCGTCCGCATTGAAATTGAAGCTTTCCACAATGGAAAGGACTTCTCCGAGACTTTGACCCGTGCTAAATTCGAGGAGCTTAATATGGACTTGTTCAAGAAGACCCTCAAGCCTGTTGAGCAAGTTTTGAAGGACGCCAAGATTAAGAAGAACGAAGTCGATGACATTGTCTTGGTCGGTGGTTCCACTCGTATCCCCAAGGTTCAGCAACTTCTCGAGGACTTCTTCAATGGGAAGAAAGTTTCTAAGGATATCAACCCCGATGAGGCTGTCGCTTACGGTGCCGCTGTCCAAGGAGGTGTTTTGTCCGGTGAGAAGGGAACCGCCGACATCGTTCTTATGGACGTCAACCCGTTGACTCTTGGTATCGAGACTACCGGAGGTGTCATGACCAAGCTCATCCCCCGTAACACCGTCATCCCTACACGCAAGTCTCAGATCTTTTCCACCGCCGCCGACAACCAGCCTGTCGTCCTAATCCAGGTCTACGAGGGCGAACGCTCCTTGACCAAGGATAACAATATGTTGGGCAAATTTGAGCTTACCGGAATTCCACCCGCCCCTCGTGGTGTCCCTCAGATTGAGGTCTCCTTCGAACTCGACGCCAACGGAATTCTCAAAGTCTCCGCTGCCGACAAGGGCACTGGAAAGTCGGAGAGTATCGTCATCACCAATGACAAGGGTCGTCTTTCCCCTGAAGAAATTGAGCGTATGGTCGCAGAGGCGGAGAAATTCGCCGACGAGGACAAGGCCACCCGTGAGAAGATTGAGGCCAGGAACGGTCTTGAGAACTACGCTTTCTCTTTGAAGAACCAGGTCAACGACGCGGAGGGTCTTGGAGGAAAGATTAGCGATGATGACAAAGAGACTATCTTGTCCGCCGTTAAGGAGGTTACTGAGTGGTTGGACGAGAATGCCGCCACCGCTACCACCGAGGACTTTGAGGAGCAGAAGGAAAAATTGAGTCAAGTGGCTTACCCCATAACTAGCAAGAGTGAGTCTATTCCAGTTCATTTCGCATTCTTATTGATCCTCGGTATGTTACTAACGGATATCAATAGTCTACTCTCAACCCTCTGGAGACGATGACGAAGAGCCATCGATACATGACGAACTGTAAATGATATCTTTTTTCTTTTTTTTTCTTTTTCTAAGTTTTTAGTCAAGGGGGAGTTTGGGGATTCAAGATGGGAACCAATGTTGTTTTAGAAATTAAGCAAGTTCGAAGCATCCGAAAGTTTCCCCATAATCCCCCCTTGCCTTTGTAAAAAAACAAAATTGTGCGGATACACCTATTTTGTTTTCATTTACGGGTTTCCTTGTTCATTCCATTTCTATTACTCATGGGTTTGAGTGGGTTTCTTTTTTTCTGTTATTCGTCTTGTTGGCCCGGTGTAAAGATGTCTTTAGGAAAGAGAAAAGTCTGATGTTGCTTCTAATTGTGCTTGTGTTTATGTATGCGTATTGTTCGACTTGAGGTGTTTTGCGAAATTTGAACAGGTGGGTTGTAGATTACAATTATGCTATTTACAGGTTTGTTGCGGTAAGGTGGTGGGTGTGTTTTGGCGCTAGCACATAAATACCCCATGAGCACTAAGTACTCGAAATACAAGTTATGTTGTGTTTGCGATACATCCATTGCATTACATGTAGGAGTATACTTACACATCCATCCATCCATTGATCCTTGGTTCTTTCTACCCCCCCCTTCCTTTTTTTTTTTCTTTTTTTTTTTTTTTTTTTGGT
>JABYPW010000610.1:0-23156 GCA_016880775.1 Phymatotrichopsis omnivora | reverse complement strand
GACTCGAAGGAAGCGAGCATCGTTTTCATTGCGGCGGCCTCGTCCTTTGCTGCTTGTGGGGTGGTAGAGGGGAGGGGGGGGGGTTGTGTAGACTGTGAGCGCCGCGGGGGCATTTTTGCGACGTTTTGACGATGCGATATAGATACTAATAGCTGAGAACTAAAATGTAGGGGGTAGTTTGAAGGACCGAAGAAGCCTGTGCATAAAGCGACCAACAACCATTCTTTAAATACCCTTCCGTCCAAGAGAAATGAGTCATTCATGACAAAGGAGATTACATAAGAAATAGACCCCGAAAGAAACCCTTAGAAATCCCATGACTCATTCTATTATCATCTGACACGATCGTAACATTCCTAGGAGTCGTAACGGAAATGATCAGCGTTGTGGTCTGAGCTCTGATCACCGATCTCGGGTAAGATCATCATCACATGATTACTGGCTCGATCGGCTTGAGTCATACCAACCGCAGGTGACTAATCCGTGGGAGTTACTCAAGTTCATCCGATCATGTCAGGTACGCTTGAGAGAGGATGACGGGTGAGTCAGACCCTGACTCATCTTCATCAGAGGCACCACATATGACTCATCCTGAGGCAGAGCCCTTTGTCACGTGGTCCTTTCGCATGGCGCAGGGGTATACTCACAGGAAGTTGCTCATCTAACCAAACTCATCATCGCGCATGGGCCTTTGGTACCGTGGCTGTAACAAGTATGCTATCTCTATTCCTTTACCATTGTGTTAAGCATTCTAGAGATAATCCTCTATCATATGACCTTTTAGTATAGTATAGCATGGTATGGCTCTGCTATTAGCCCTAACTTAGCATAGGAAGTCAGCCCTACAGTTACCATGTGATCAGCTATCAGCATGATGCAATATTAGACTAGTTAGCTATGAGGTCATGATTGGGCAATCAGATTCATATCATGAGAGACTAGCACTAAACAGGAGTGATGCCCATTAGTGTTTTAGATTATCTTAGTCAAATTGAGTACTAATTATACCCTGTTCTTTCCAGACTCTTCTACAGGTTTCAGTGATTAGGAATCAAAGGATGGTCTATATTGTAAAATGGGTTCTTTAGGGTTCTATTTTGTTTGTTATCTCTTTATCATCTTAGGCAAAGGAAGTGTATTTTAGTGCACATCTTAGGTCTTTATTCTTTCCTTCCCTCTTTCTTTAGCATATAGCTACCTTGTCTTCTATACAATCACCATTGTGAAAGCCTTTGAGTTATCTTCAAGCCTTAAAGAATACATTTGTTCTCTCTTCTCTCTTGAAGTCTACCCTATACTCATAAGAAAGATATCCTTCTAGTTGAGCTTTTATTTACCCAAGATATCTGAGTTTATTCAGTAATATTTGCGAAGCATACCTGAGATATCTTTACTGAGCTATATATGTGCTATATAGGGTAATCCATTACACTATATTCTTTAAAGAAGATAGCTTCCCCTTCTAACATTCCGATGCCTGATGTATCCTCTCTTGTATTTATCGTGGGTATATAGCTCACTTACCCATCAGCCTTAATAGCTCAGACCACCTATTCCTTGGCCTCTCATGTCTCTATACATGAAGAGGCTACTATTGATCTTAAGCCAGTGGAGTTAGCCTATGCTAACAAGTACCAGAAGGTGGTGATTAACAATTTCACTACCACTGTGTATGCCCTCCACTAGGCGAGGGAATTCCTAGGAGGAGAGCCCTTCAAGCAGGCCCTTTAGAACACTGAGGAGGAGTTCTAAAGCCAAATAGATGACATAGGATCTATTATCTATACCACAATTGTCCTCTATTAGAACATTAACAAACCCCTCCCTAAGATGTCTATAGCCTTTCCCCCTTCTATAACCAACTTGCTCCTTTCTACGATTGAATAGATCTAGAACGAGAGGGCAACATTTGCCCAAAGGGAGACCGACTATACCAATACCCTGAACAAAGCTCATCAGGATATAGTTGAGGGGCTCAACAAGCAGATTGCTAGGATCTGTCAGTAGATAGCAGACTAGGCTCTACACCTGCTAGCCTCCCCTAATGAATAAAGTACTAATCTTACAGTTTCTCTGGCAACAGAAAAAGCCAGAGTTTAAGCCCTGGAGAAGACTAAGGTATCTCTCTAGGCTAGACTAGTAGAGGTAGAATAAGAGGTTATAAAAACTAAGGCTGAGAATGAGTATCTCTCCTCCCAGTCTACCTTGAGGAAGGATGTTATAGATGACTGTACTGACTGGTCTATCTAGGTACTAAGGCATGCGCAGACACTATTCCAAGTCAACTATAAGGTATGTCAGAACCCGTGATCACTCTATAAGCTATGGAACCATGTGATGAGTGTGGTCACCACTGAGCTCTGACTAAGCAAGGTAAGGCATTGACAATACGACATACATGAGATTGGACATATGTAATCGATAATAGGACTCATCACTATGATCCCATTATGATATGCTGATCAGTCCCATCATTAGGGAATAGGACTCGAGGAGTCTTTTCTCTAAAAGTCCTAAATGATGATACTAAACCTTTCTTTAATTCTCTGATCATGAAACTAATCTCTTTCTAGGGAATCGTAAAAGAATAGGGGAATTGTGATGGAATGTTTCTTTGAGGTTCATTTCATTTGTAAAAGTTTCTCTATAGCTACTTAGTCAGAAATAGGTATTTAAGAGGGAGTAGATGAGCAATGTATTTTGTTTTCTTCTTCTCTCTCTAGCTATCATCTCAAGTCTTGTACCATCTTTGAGCTTTAAGAATATATTTTGCTTTCTCTTCAATAAATTCTCTATCTCCTCTTGACTCCTCAATAAGGGTAGAAAATACAAGCAGTTCTAACTTGCCAGTTAAGATATCTAAGTTCACTCAGTAATACCCTCTTTTAAAGCTCCTTGTGCCTATACCTGCATCTACATCCTCAATGAGTCTACTGTCACACTATATTCTTGTTGAGATAGCTTCTTAATATATCGAAATGACTGAAGCAACTACTGCCTTGGCACTGGTTGCAGGAAACAATCTTGCTAGGCCCTCTTAGCCTGGGTAAGCCATATGCTCTTCTGCTTCCTCTGTAGTGACCCATGAGATTACCTTACACCTAGAGGACCTGGAATATGTAAAGACCTAGCAAGAAGAGATCCTTAGAGAATATAATCAAACCTACAAGGCTATCATTGATGGAAGGGAATTTTTGGGTGAAGCCATTTTCAAAGCAGTAAGAGAAGAGCTGGATGCTACATTCCTGAAGCAAAGAAATGATGTTGCCACCATTCTCTAGTCTATGATCAAAGTCTATCAGGAGCTTAAGTGAAAACTCCTATCTATGATATTAGCCTTCCCCCTACCATCACCTACTACCTGCTCTATATGATTAAGCAGATTCAAAAGGAATAGAAGTAGTATGCAGATCAGATACCAGAGAATAATGCAGCTCATAGCTTGAATATGCATTAGCTAGCAATGGACCTCTTTAACATCCAGCAAAGGTTGTCAGATACCAACCAAAGGAGGTTTAAGATGGATAAATAGACCTCATAAATTCCTGCCCTTTAGACTGAGATTGACCTGCTTAAATGGAACCTCAAGATAGAAAGGAATGCCTTGGTCCTCCTGCTATCCCAGCTTGTGAAGGTACAAAAAGATGTCCAGAAGCTTAGAAGGAAGCCTCTACCTCCTCTGCATCTAGAAGAAAGGAGGAAGTGAAGACTCTGGAAGAGAAAATTGCTAAGCTTGAAGCAGATCTAGAGGAATGGAAGGAAAAGTACAGAAAGATGAAGAAGCCTTTATCTCTTCCTCTTCTCCCAAGAAGTATCTCACCTGTTAGCTCCCTAATTGACCCAAATCTAATCTATCGCTCACTTCCCACAAATATCTAGGGATCTACTACTCCTAGGGGATACTCTGAAGTTCAGGAAATTGACTCTTTTCCTGCTCAAAGATCCTCACCTGAGCATACACTAGCCCTACAGACTTAGGGACTCATAGCCAATGATGTAGAGGCTATAGTATCTCATATCCTTGCTAGGTAAACCCCTACTCCTTGTGATCCACCAGTGGTCCCACCTATTCCTCCTGCTCTTCAGTTATACTACTCTAGTGTTGTACCTGCTACACTATTACCAGCAGGCTTTAAGGGGCCTAAGCTAAGCAACCTAACCAAATTTAGTGGGAAGCTAGAAGAGATTGAGAAATTCCTCATACCATGTTAAACCTACTTCGATTTCCAAGCTTAAGCCTTCCCACAGGATTGCCTTAAGGTGAAGTTCACATCAACCTTCTTCACTAGCCAAGCAATGGCTTGGTAGGAGTTATCCTATACAACATAGACCCATTCAATGGTAATCTGGTCTGATTTTAAAGAAGCTATACTAGCTCACTTTAGCCTGCAGCTCTTGAAACCTACAGCCCTTAGGGAAATGGTTAATGCTAGACAAACCAAGGGGATCCTAGAATATGTTAGTAGGTTAAGAACTCTGAACCAAATGGTGATTCATCCTCCAGAGATCTTTGTCTAATAGCTAACAAGGGGCCTCAAGAAGGACTTAAGACAAGCCATAGCCTTGCAGGTCAAAGATCTCTCCCTATCTGAATAGGAATCAATGCTCATCCATGTAGGTTTAGCCATAGAAGATGCTGAGTTAGGTATTGCCAAGGCCCAGAAAGGCTAGCTGTCTCACCCAAAGCCTAACCAGCCAACTCATCAGAAACCTGGTCAAAAAACGAAGTGACCATCTAGCAATAACCAGAAGACTGAGCTTCCCTATATCACTGGAAAGGAGTTAGAGTGGGCTAAGAAGAATTTGGGCTATCAGAAGTACCTACGCACCTTGCATAAAATAGATGAGTGCTTTGCTAAGGGTAAGAGCACCATTCCAAAGCCAAATATGAAGAGGGTAGCTAAGTGAAAAGCTTCCCTAGAGGTAGAAGAGGATGAGAGTTCCTAGGCCTTAAAGAAGAGTAAGGGAAAGGAATAGGCAAGTCAGGTAATAGATCTCCCTGACTCATGGAAAGAGGGGGATGACATCCCTATGATTTGAAATTGTCATACAAAACTTTCCTTTGTCTAAAAAGAATTGTTGCCTTTGTTGTCTCTCAAGTTTTTGGAATTTTTGTATGTATTTTTTTTTTCCTTCTATCAAAAGAATTATTTACTTACTTTGCTTTGCTTTCTCAAGTTTTGATTTTCTGTTAGGAACTGGTGTTCCATAGTAATGGGCTATGGTTCATGGTAGGAGGGCCCCCAGTATTGAGGTATGTATTTCTTATTAATGATACTAACCCTGTTTGTCTAAGGATGGCCTGAAGGCTGAAACATGCTGGTCATATAACAAACTACCATTCACTGTCAGCATTGTTCCTCACCTCCCTATACCCTACAAACTGGCACTTTCTAGATATCTTATTTGTTTATTATATAGTGGGCTCTGGCCATGAGCTTCCTAGGAGAGATCAGGGAACATATCTACTATGTCTATTATATCATCTGCTAAAGAGGGCCCTACCCAGGGTATATGTATAAAAGTTCTAGTCACTCTTTGCTGGAAAACTCATAGTCTTATAGGAACCAAAACTCATGCTATCACTGCAATTATAAAGCTTAACAATGGGAGTACTGGAGCTATGATCAGTGACTGCTTGCTAGTCCCAAAGATTAAGCAAATATTCCCAGTGAAGATTTATGCCTATGATGGTTACTGCAAGCAGGAGTGGTATTATACCCCTAAGCTCCAGATGCAGGTCCTCAACTATTGTGAACTTATTGACTTCGATGTAGGCCCTACATCTCTGGATGTTGACATATACCTTCCTATTAAGTGGTTCCACAACCATGATCCCTATATTGACTATAATAAGGCAGAGTTGGTCTCTTTTCCTTTAGAAAAGTGTCAGAAACACCTTGTAGCACCTAAGGTGGTGATGACTTCTATACTAACAATTAAGCGGTTGGTGGTAGATTAGTTAGGTGGGTGGATACCCTAATTAATGAAGCTATTGTTCATTATTGATAAGAGCACCTGTTTGAGACTTCTCTAATGTGTTCTTGTAGCATTCCTCTACCTCCTCCTCTACTGCCTCTGAAGGATCTAAATGGGAACATATCTTTCCCACCATCTTCTCCGAATAGCTTACCTCTGCACTCCCTCCTCATTATGAATGGGACTGTAATATTGACCTAAAAGAAGGTGCAACGCCTCCCTGGGTCCCTCTATACAAGTTATCGGAAACTAAGCTATAGGCCCTGTGGGAATACATTGCTAGGATAATGGAAGAAGGCAAAATCTATCCCTCCAAATCTCCTGTAGGAGCACCTATCCTATTCATCAAAAAGGCTAATAGATCCCTTTAGCTCTGTGTAGACTACTGTGGCCTCAACAAGGTGATTATCTAAAACAGATATCCCTTGCCCCTGATGACTGAACTGTGGGATCGCATTGGTACCTCCCATTGGTTCTCCAAGCTTAACCTAAAAAATAGGTATAACCTCATCTGCATAGCCAAAGGTGATGAGTGGAAAACTGCTTTTAGAACCAGGTATGGCTAGGGGGAATACCTAGTCATACCCTTCAGCTTGTCAAATGCACCTTCAGTCTTCTAGGTAATAATGAATACTATATTTCAGGATCTTCTAGACCTTGGTATCATCATTTACCAAGATGACATACTTATCTATCCAGAAACAAAGGAAGAGCATGATCATCTAGTCTAGGAAGTTCTCTGCCACTTAGATAAGAATAAACTGGCCTTGAAGCTATCTAAGTGCATTTAGGCAGTTCATGAAGTAGAATTTTTAGGCTTTGTGATCTCAGACAAAGGAGTGTTGATGGTAGGAGATCAGGTCAAGGTAGTCCAGGAATGGCCTATTCTGTCCACAGTTTGTGATATCTACTCTTTCCTAGGATTTGCCAACTTCTACAGGATCTTTATTAAGGGCTTCTCAAAGTTGGTAACTCCATTGACAAATCTCACCAAAAATAACTAGCTATAGACCTAGGGTATTAGGGAACAGCTTGCCTTTAATATACTCTAAGGGCTGTTTACTAGCACTCCTATACTAGTCCACTATAATCATGCTCTCCCCTTAGTTGCTGAAACTGATACTAGTGATTTTGCCATTAGGGGTATCCTCTTGCACCAATTCCCTGACAGATCTCTTTGACCTATAGCATTCTACAGTCAGAAGATACATCTACTAGGATGTAACTATGAGATCTATGATAAGGAGATGCTGGCCATAGTTAACTGTCTCTACTACCAGTGGAGGCATTAGTGTTCAGGATCAGCCTATGTAGTAATAGTCATCATAGACTATAAGAACCTTGAGTACTTTTCAACAACTAAGGTTCTTTCCCAATAGCAGGTAAGGTGGATAGAGAAAATAGGTAACTTTGACTTTCACATTGTTTACTGACCAGGGACCTACAACACCAAGGCTGATGTTCTATCATGCCATAGGGACTATGCTCTGAGAGAGGGAGCACCTAAGTAAGGGCTACTCTTCCTCAAAAAGGGTCAGTATATCACCACTATTGAAAGATCGCTGACTACCCTGCATCAAACCTTCATTGAGGAAATGAAGATAGCATCTGTCCAGAATCTGGAGTATCATGCCCATCTCCAGAGTCCCATGGGGTACTATTTGGTGTTCCAGGGACTTCTGAAGTACAATAGCCTCTGGTATATTCCAGCTTCCCTTTGTAAACAGGTCCTTAAATCTAGATACAACTATCCTGCTATTAGCTATCTTAGTCAAGATAAGATGTACGAGCTTATCAATGGGAATTTCGACTGGCCAACTATCAGGAAGAACATCACCAAGTATGTATCCTCCTGTAACTACTACTAGAGGAATAAGGTATGGAGAGATAAGGCCTATGGCAAACTCCTTCCTCTAGAAGTTCCCTATCGCCCATGGGAGTTAATATCCATAGATTTTATTACTAACCTTCCCTCTTCTGATAGCTTCACCCAAATATGGGTTATTGTAGATCGTTTCAGCAAGATAGTGCATTTCATACCCCTAGGGCCAAATGCAACTTCCTAGGTTCTAGCCAACACCTTTGTCTGTGAGATTTGGAGGTTTTATAGGTTACCGACTAATATAGTCTTAGATAGGGATCCCAAGTTTAACTCCTTCTAGAAGGAAGTGATGGACAAGTTCGGGGTAAAACTCTCCAAGTCTATGGCAGCCCATCCTTATACCGATGGCTAAACAGAATGGTTGAACCAAATCCTGGAAGTGTACATAAGGGCATATATCAACTTTGACTAAACAGATTGGGTCTTTTTTCTACCACTGGCTAAATTTGCATACAACAATGCTCAGTCTTCCTCAACAGGCTCTTCCCCATTCTTTGCAAATTTTGGGTTTTACCCATCATTGGATGCTATGCAGCAAGTCACCTTCTTCAAAGGAACCCAGGAACTTCAACACTCCTGGTCTGTCCTTTGGCAAAGGCTCCTTGATGCCTAGGTCATATCCATCACCTGGTATGATAAACATCACCAGGAGTTTGCTCCACTCAAGCCTGGCGACCTTGTCCTCCTTAAGAGGGGGAATCTTCCATCCCCTATCCTTCCTACAAGCTAGACTCTAAGTTTGCTAGTCTATTCTGGATTGTCAAGAAGGTTAGAGAAAGGGCTTACAAGCTCAAACTCCCCTTCTCCTGGAAGATGCATCCAGTGTTCCATGTCTCCTAGCTCGAGCCTTACTGAGAATCAACTATTTTTCCTTGAACTCCTACCTGTAATCCAGAAATCGATGATGGGGAGTAGTACTACTTTGTTAGGGAAATCTCCAAGGTCTGGTTAGATTGAAGGTCTAAGAGATGCCAGTACTTCATTCTCTGGGAAGGATACTCTAATGACGAGGACTCATATAAACCTGAGGAAAACCTCTTGGTAAACAGTGAACCTATAGAGGAATTGGTTAACTATCACCGATGTTATCCAAATGCTGAAGAGTGACCTATAGAATAAGAGGATACTCCACTGTGCAATTGAAGAAGGAGGAACTGAGTAAGTAACCCTTCCTCCTATTAAGATTGATGATGACTGCTCCAGTAGTTGGATATAGCACTGTACCAGGATGCTCAGGCCTAAGCAGGTCTCCCTCTCATAACCTGGAGTTCACTTATCCTCTTACCCAATCTTAGGGACATTCCTACCTGTCCCTAGTGATGAACCCCTACTAACCTGTTGACTATTGCATATGGGGACCATGCACCTTAAGAGGGCTGTAGTGTTACAGATGACTGTACTGACTGGTCTACCTAGGTACTAAGGCATGCATGGACACTGTTCCAAGTTAACTATAAGGTATGTCAGAGCCCATCATCACTCTATGAGCCACAGAACCACATGATTAGTGTTGTCACCACTGAGCTCTGACTAAGTGATATAAGGCATTGACAATATGACATGTATGAGATTGGATATATATGATCGATGACAGGACCTGTCACCCTGATCTCATCATGATATGCTAATCAGTCACATCGTTAGGGTATAGGACTTAAGGAGTCTCTTCTCTGAAAGTCCTGAATAATTATAGCCAACCTTTCTTTGATTCTCTGATCACAAAACTGATCTCCTTCTAGGGAATCATGAAAGAATATAGGAATTGTGATGGAATGTTTCTATGGGGTTCATTTCATTTGTAAAAATTTCTCTGTAGCTACTTGGTCAGAAATAGGTATTTAAGAGGGAGTGGATGAGCAATGTGTTTTGATTTCTTCTTCTCTCTCTAGCCATCATCTCAAGTCTTGTACCATCTTTGAGCCTTAAGAATTTATTTTCCTTTCTCTTCGATAAATTCTCTATCTCCTCTTGACTCCTCGATAAGGGTAGAAAATATAAGTAGTTCTAACTTGCTGGTTAAGATATCTGAGTTCACTCAGTAATACCCTCTTACGAAGCTTCTTGTGCCTATACCTACATATACATTCTCAACGAGTCTCCTGTTATAAAGGAGGACATGACCAAGTTGAGGGAGGACCTCATGAAGGCCAACAACGATGCCAAAATGTAGAAGGAATTGTACTATGAGTATAAGGATATCTACAGATTAGTTGTCTCCCCTCCCCATTCTAAAGCTCCTAGGGAGGTGATTGATCTTGATGATAAGACAACCTATGTATCCACTCCCCCTCTATGCCCAAGACAGGCCATACTGTTGTTTGTGCTACCCTCCTATCTCATCTGTCCTACTCCTTCTCCTATAGGCCCTCCCTATTCTGCCTTAGCAGGACCTTCTTAGGGAAGGGGCCCTACCTCCTTCCTTTACACCTCCTCCTCATGAAACCTCTCCTCATCCCCTTTAGGAGAGTGATGTTGTCTGAATTGTGTAGGAAGCCCTTTGGCAAACTGCTCTGCTAGCACCTCCCTCTAACTATTCAACCCCTGCTCCACCTCTAATGGTCTTGGCCACTTTCAAAGGTCCCAAGCCTACTGATCTAGAAAAATTTTCAGGCAAGGCAGAGGATATAAGGAAGTTTATTGAGTAATGTAAGAACTACTTTGCCCTCCAAGCCCATGCCTTTCCCTATGACTAGCTTAAGACCAGGTTTGCTTCGATGTACATGATAGGTATGGCAGTAATCTGGTGGAGAGCTAATGCTTAGTGGTAGACCTAGCCTACCACCATTTAGGAGGACTTCACTGAAGCAGTAAAGACCTATTTTAGAGCCTTTACCACCAAGCCCTAGGCTATCAGGCAGATCATCAATACCCAGCAAATCAAGGGGATCCTGCCCTACCTCACCTACATGGAGGCCTTGAACTAGGTCACTGAATATGACTAAGAAGCCTTCAGGTTTTAGGTAGAGAAAGGCCTCAAGGAGGAGCTCTACCTATCAATAGTAGCCCAGACTACTCATGACACTCTAGCAGTGGAGTGGTTATCATAAGTAGTCCAAGTGGGACTGGCAATAGAGGATGCCTATACAGCTATCTAGGAGTCCTAAAAGGGACATTCGACTAAGCAGACCTCTGCCCTGTCTACTCCTTCTAAGTATAACAAGACCTAGGACAAGCATCCTATAGGGTCAGCTTCATAGGATAAAGGGAAGCTTCCTCAGCTCACCAAGGAAGAGAAGGAGTAGGCTAAAAAGAATAGAGCCTGCCTTTACTAACTGTCCAAACACTATAGTGTAAAGGACTGCTACTCTATAAGGAAGTTCTCAATCTCTGCTATCAAGATTGCCTCATCTACCAAGAGGAAAGCAGAGGACAATGGAAATTCCTCCTCCTCTAAGCAGCAGAAGATGTCCATAGCCTCCTGAGTGGTCGACCACCTAGACAACTAGAAGGATGGGGATGATATCCCTATGGTATAAGTTGCCCTCACCTTTTCTTGTGGTATCCTACACCACCTCTCGATTGTTCTTTTTCCTTTATTTCCTTTAAGACCTAGTTGGTTTGAAGCATTGGTTTTTTGTTGCACTGAAATTTCCTTGAAGTCTATTGATTGAAGTTTCCTTTGTACTTTTCTTTACTAAGGAGCTGGTGTTCAGAACCATTGTTCCATTCTCAGTAGATGGGCCTAACAGCATTGAGGCTAATGTAATTCATGATACCTATGAGTGATGAGTTATGACATAATGTTTTACGACTATTATTACCCCTCATGTATTATTTTCCTTCTTTTTAGAGCTATTGATTAGAGGTTGTATTTGTTTTCTTTTGCAAGTTCTGCCTGAGGAGGACCCATACTAGGTCAAAATGCTCTGGCCATATAGCAGACCACAATTCTTTACTGTTATTTACACCCTTGTTTCTCCTGTTTTTAGCCACCACCTTGCTAACTCCTGCTTTTGAAACAACCTCCTTATAGACTAGTTGTACAGTAAGCTCTGGCCATGAGTTTCCTAGGAGAGATCAGGGAACATATTCACTGCTACTACCATATCAACCATTGTTTCCTCTAAAGAAGGCCATGCCCAATGTAGGTGTGTTACAGTTCCAGTAACTCTTTGCTGGAAAACATACATGATTGAGGGTCCCCAAGTACATGTGATTACAGCTATAGCCAAGCTGGACAACAGAGCCACTAGTGCCTACATTTCAGATCAGCTCCCTGTCCCTAAGAAGAAGTGGTCCTAGGTAGTCAACATCTTTACCTACAATGGTTCCTACAGCCAGGAGTGGTATTATACTCCTAAGCTGCAAATGTAGGTCCTCAACTATTGCAAACTCATCAACTTCGACATTGGCCATATGCCTCTAGATGTGGACATATATCTTCCTGTTAAGTGGTTTCAGGATCATGAACTATAGGTCAATTATGACTGGGTTGTTCTCATGGGATTTCCTTCCTCCAAATGCAAGAACTATCTTGTGACACCATTGGTCTATATAGCCTCAGCATTTGAATTGATTAAGGATGATGACTTATACACCAATACCGAAGCTATCGGTAGTAGGCTGCCTAGGTGGATGGACACCCTAGCCAATGAAGGAGTTATCCATCATTGGTGTGCCACCATGACCAGAGCTCCAGTTAGTGAATTCACTAAGCTCTTCATGCAGTCTTCTATCTCCTCGACATATGAAGGTAACAAGTGGGAACAGATCTATCCTGCTATCTTCTCTAAATGTTTGGCCTCTTTACTCACTCCCCATCAGGAATGGGATTGTAAAATTGATTTAAAAGATGGGATGACTCCTCCCTGGGGCCCACTTTACCGTCTCTCTGAGACTAAGCTCTAGGCCATGTGAGTACCTTGATCAGATGATCAAGGAGGGGAAGGTTAGGCCCTCTAAGTCTCCCACAGGCACTCCCATCGTGTTTATAAAGAAGGCTGATAGTTTCCTTTACCTTTGCATCGACTACCAGGGTTTGAACAAAATTGTTGTTCAGAACTGCTATCCTCTGCCCTTTATAGGTGAACTTCAAGTCTGAATCGGTAATTCAAAATGGTTCACCAAACTCAATCTTAAGAATGGCTATAAGCTCATCTGCATTGCCAAGGGTGACAAGTGGAAAACATTATTTCACACTTGCTAAGGTCAATATGAGTATTTGGTGATGCCATTTGGTCTCTGCAATGCCCCTGCTGTCTTCCAGGAAATGATGAACATGATCTTCTGCAACCTTCTATATCTGGGTGTTCTCATCTATCAGGACAATATCCTGATCTATGCTGCAACCAAGGAAGAACATGACCAACTTGTCCATGAAGTCCTCAAGTGCTTGGATCACTACAAACTGGTACTCAAGCCAGCTAAGTGTGTCTGGGTAGTCTACAAGGTTGAATTCCTTGGGTTTATCATCTCCAACAAGGGCATTAGCATTTTCAAGGATAGGATTCAAGCTGTCTGAGATTAGCCAACTCCTACTACAGTTCACAATGTCTATTCCTTTTTGGGCCTGGCAAATTTTTACCAAGTTTTCATTCAGGGATTATCAAAGATCGCCATGCCCCTGATAAACCTCACCAAACAAGACTAGCCCTGGACCTGGAGTTCTCAGCAGTAATCTTCCTTTGACACCCTTAAGACCCTCTTTACCTCTGCTCCTATCCTTATCCATCATGACTCTTTCATGCCCTATCAAGCTGAAACTGATGCCAGTTACTTCGGCCTTATGGGCATGCTGTTGCACCAGTTTCCTAATGGCTCTATCTACCCTTTGGCTTTCCACTCTCACAAACTTGAACCTGTGGAGTAGAACTACAAGATCTATGACAAGGAGATACTTGCTGTATTCAACTGCCTCTACATGCAATGGTGACATTGGTGTGAGGGAGCGGCTCATCCAGTGCTGGTGGTGATGGACTATAAGAACCTGGAGTACTTTGCAACCACTCAGCTCCTTTCTAGGAGACAAGCCTGGTGGATGGAGAAATTGGGCACCATCAATTTCTAGATAGTGTATCAGCCAGGTAAGTCCAAAGATAATGCTGATACTTTGAGCAGATGTGGGGACCATATCTCTACAGAAGGGGTACTGAGCTCAGTCTTCTTTTTCTCAAGAAATGACAGTATATTGCTGCGATTGAGAAGTTGTATACCTTACTCAATCCTTCCTTTTACTAAGCCTTGAGAGAAGCTATTGCTGCTGACCCTGAATGCTAATGCATTCTTAGCTCATCATAGGAACCCTACTCAGTTGATGATGGCCTTCCAATGTAGAATGGTTTGTGGTATATCCCCCCTTCTCTCTGTACTGAGGTTCTTAAGTCCAGGCATGATCACCCCACAGCAGGATACTTAGGCCAAGATAAGACCTTTGATCTTATCAATAGAGACTTCTACTAGCCACATTGAAGGTAAGATATAGCTGAGTATATCTCTGCATGTGACTAGTACCAATAGAACAAAGCCCACTAACATAAGGCCTATGGGTAACTGCTTCTGTTGGAGATACCCTACAGGCTGTGGGAATCGATCTCCATGGATTTCATGATGGACCTCCCTCCCTCTGATGGCTTCACCTAAGTATGGGTAATAGTTGATCATTTCTCCAAAATGGCTCACTTTATTCCTCTTGGCCCTAATGTCAACTCCAGGCACCTAGCTAACATCTTTGTTTGCAAGATTTGGAAACACTATGGCTTGATGGCCAATATTGCTTCCAACCATCATCCTAAGTTCGAAGCATTTTAGGGTCATATGATGAATAATCTTAGGGTCAGGTTGTCAAAGAGCACTGCTGCTCACCCCTAAATAGACAGACAAACTGAATAGCTTAACCAGGTCCTAGAAGCTTACCTTAGCATGTATGTCAACCTCGAGTAATCGAATTGGGCCTTCTTTGTTGCCCTAGCAGAGTTCGCATACAATAATACCAAGTCATCCTCTACCGGGGTGTCCCCTTTCTTTGCTAACTTTAGATATCATCCTTTACTCAATGCTGTCCAAACCATCACTGCCTATTGGGGAAGTAAGGCTTTAACTCAAGAATAGACCACTATCTGGCAACGTCTTTTCATGGCATAGCAAAAGATGGTTGCATAGTATGAGAAGTCTCACCAGCCCTTCCCAGCTCTTAAGCCCAGTGACTGTGTCCTCATAAAGCATGATGATATAACCCCCTCCTAACCTTCCTGCAAGCTATATACTAAGTTCATAGGCCCCTTTAAGATAATTAAACTTATTGGATCTTAGGCCTACAAACTCAAACTTCCCTTCTCTTGGAAAATCCACCCTGTCTTCCATGTCCCCAAGCTTGAACCCTACTTTATTTCTGGTTGTTTCCCTATTCACCCTCCTCCTACCCCTAAGATCGAGGAGGGAGAAAATTATTTCTTTGTCTCAGAAATTGCCAAGGTTTAGAACAATAGGAAGACTAAGTACATGGAATATTTAGTGTTATGGGAAGGATACTCTTAGGATGAGGGTAGTTGGGAACCCTTGGAGTCCTTGCTAGTTAATAGCAAACACATTGATGCTCTTGTGACCTTTCAGCAGGCCAATCTGGAGGCAGAGTCAAAAGCCACTGAGTCAGAGGAGGCTCCACCATACAAGCGGAGAAGGAGGAATTGAGGTATGTATAGTTGCTCTTTCCTCTACAGTTTTGTTTCCCTTTAATTTAGCAGGGCATCACCATCATGACATTTACATATGCATCCCCTTGAAGCTCTATTGAGTTGGGATAAGCTGCCCCTATATGCTAAAGGAAACCATTCCCCAGTCCTAGTTGCTATCAGGGATGGGTGAAGAATCGACATAAAGATAACTCCTATGTGCATAGGGGCCATACACCTTATAAGGGTTGTAGTGTTATGAACACCGGTAGTGGTCACATTATTGGTAACTAGATGATGTACTATGATGGAGGTTATACTTAGAATATCAACATGTGAGTATGCCATCTCTATTCCTTCACCATTATATTAAGCACTCTGGAGACGATCCTCTGTCAAATGACCTCATGGCATGGCGTGGCATGGCATAGCATCCTGTGGCTTTGCTGTTAGCCCTGACTAGGCATAGGAAGTCAGCCCCATGGTTACCATATGATCAGCTATTGGCATGATACGACATTGGCCTAGTTAGCTATTAGCTCATAATTAGGAGATTGGACTCATATCATGAGAGACTAGTACTAAACAGGAGTGAGGCCTGTGAGAGTGTTAGACAAGCTTAGTCAAATTGAGTACTAATCTTGCCCTGTCCTTTTCAGACTCTTCTACAGGTTTTGGTGATCAGGAATCAAAGGATGGTCTAGATTGTGAAATGGTTCTTTAGGGTTCTGTTTTATTTGTTATCTCTTTATCATCTAAGGCAAAGGAAGTGTATTTCAGCATGCATCTTCTTGGGTCTTTGTTCTTTCCTTCTTTCTTTAGCACAAAACTACCTTATCTTTTCTGTGATCACCATTGTGAAAGCCTTTGAGTTATCTTCGATCCTTGAAGAATATATTTGTTCTTCTCTCTTGTCTCTTAAAGTCCACCCTATACTCATAGGAAAGATATCCTTCCAGTTGAGCTTTCATTTAGCTGAGATATCTGAGTTTACTCAGTAACGTTTGCGAAGCATACCTGAGGTATCTTTACTAAGCCATATATATGCCATATAGGGTAATCCATTACACCCTCAGTATTTTATCTACATCTTTACTTCTGTTGTTCCTTTGGTGTAAGCATTCTGTGAGTTTGACTTGTGTTTCCTCCATTGTCTTTCTACTTTCCCTTTTCTTTGGTTGGTGTATTTTGCTTATACCTTAATCCTTCCTAGTTATTATAAGGTTCGCCTTGCTGGAGATGAGAAAGAGGTTCCCTAGGCTATTCTTTTGTTTTTCACTTAAGTTTCTTTGCTGGGTTTATGTACTAGATTGCTGGGTTTTCTGTTGGTTGCATTTCTTTTCTAGGTTTCACATTGCCCACATTGCTCTTTACATCCTGCCGCATCTCTTCTTGAGTTTCTTATAAGTAAGTGAGGAGGATTCGGGAACAAAACTATGTATTTTATCTTAGCTATATACTGCACTACCAACTTCAAGTCAGCTGTCTTTTTACCTGCATCATAGCTTTACATATCTGAATGTGGAGGTTCTTTTATATGACCCCTTCAGGGTTGTAAAGATAAAATAAAATGAATTTCCCCCCCTCCCCTCATCCCCTCCTCCCTTTATATACAGGTCCTTAAGTCTAGGCACAATAACCTTGTAGCTAGCCATCTATACTAGGATAAGACTAATAAGTTTATGACTTATGGAGTTCTACTGGCTAACCATGAGGAAGGACATGACCAAGTATATTACCTCCTATAACTAGTACTAGAGGAACAAGGTAAGGAGATATAAAGCCTACAGCAAACTCCTTAATCTGGAAGTTACATACCACCTATTGGAGTCAATTTCTATTGATTTTATCATGGACATTCCTCTCTGTAATTGCTTTACCCAATTTCAGGTAATCATAAATTGGTTCAGTAAGATGGTACACTTCCTACCCTAAGGACCAAATATGACCTCTCAGGTACTAGCTAACACCTTTGTCTATGGAATTTATAGGCACTACAGGTTACTGGCAAATATAGCCTGATAGAGATCCTAAGTTTAACTCCTTCTAGAAGGAAGTGATAGTCAAACTTAGAGTGAGGCTCTCAAAATTGACCACTGCTAACCCCTGAACTAATAGCTAGATGAAAAGGCTTAACCAAGTCCTGGAAGTGTACATAAGGGCCTATGTCAACTTTAACTAACTTAATTAGGTCTTCTTTTTCCACTTATCTGAGTTTGTATATAACAATACTTAGTCATCCTTGATAGGATCCTCTCCCTTTTTCACTAACTTTAGCTACCATTCCTTAATAGATGCAATATAGTAGGTTATGTTTTTCAAAGGCACTGACAAACTTCAACACTCTTAGACCACCATTTATCAAAAACATTTTGATGCCTAAGGCAGATCAGTTGCTTAGTATGATAAATGTTACCAAGAGTTTCCTCCAATATCCTATAGTGATCTAGTGCTCCTGAAAAGAATTAACCTTCCTTCTATAAGACCTTTACAGAAACTGGACTCCAAGTTTACCAGACTATTCTAAGTGAGCAAGAAAGTAGAAGAATAGGCCTATAACCTCAAGCTTCCCTTCTCTTAGAGAATGTATCTAGTATTCTATGTTTTGTAACTTGAGCCTTACTATAAGTCTACTACTACATTCAATGTTGTAGATTCAAATCCCACTCATGCCACTACTTAATACTACAATTTCCTAGTTGGTCATAGGTTTTGTAGTGTAAGTGAGTTTTCCCCAACTATTTATATTTCCCCGATTACTGGTTGAGTCCATGTAAGTGAATGCAACTGATGAATATAATGGCTCTATAAAGGTTACCCTGCCAGTCCTTAGCAGATAAAGGTATATCCTAACACTCCCATGTATGCAACTATGTCTTTGCTCTTAATTGAGTGTACATACCCCATATATATAATAGTAACTAATAGGAAATCAAAATCCTATACTTAGTTAATGATAATGGCTAAAGGAGTTAAATATATCACTGTACAGAGACCCTCAACTCCTATACTAGGTTTTATTTCTTACAACATAGAATCAATTATTCCTCTCACCTGATCCTTGAGATATTCCTACCTGTCCTAAGTGATAACCACTTTACTAACCTATTGAAATATGTGCATAGGGACTATACACCTTTAGGAGGGGTGTAGTATTATAGAACACCATCTTTATAGTCTTCCCTGCTACCAAGTCATGTGTGGAATTTAGTTCTAAGTTAATATATAGGTCGTCAGAATCTGTAAGTACCTCTATCTTTAGAACTATGCTATAGGATCATGTTATATATATTGTCACCACTAAGCTCTGACTAAGTGAGGTGAGGCTTTGACAATATGATACTTACAGGATTAGCTATGCTTGACCAATGACAGGACTTATCACTATAATCTCATCACGATATACCAATCAGATATATCTTCAAAGGACATGATACTTCGAGGTATTCCCTCTAAGAGGTATATATGATCTTACCTAAATATGCACTAATTCCTAATTAATCCTATGATTAACCTTCTAGAGAATTTGTTAAGCATGTGGGAATTTGTAACAGAATGTTTTAATATAGTTCTTTTCCTTTGTGATTCCTTATATAAAGTATTAGTTGGAACTGGGTATTAAAGAGGGAGCAGGTAAGTAAGGTGTTATGTAGGGCGAGGATGGTCTAGTGGTATGGCTGTCCTGGTGTCGTTGTGCAGTAATGCGCAATGTCATGGGTTCAAATCCCACTCGCCCCATTCCATACCACGAATTACCGGTTGGTCGCGGGTTTTATAGCATAAGCGAGTTTTCCCCAACCGTGCAAGGTTGCCTAATTACTGGTTCAGTCCTTGTAAGCGAATGCGACTGATGACCACAATGGCCATATGAAGGGTTACCCTGACGGTGCTTAGCGATGTATCGCTCCCTCTCTTAGTTAGGCCATCCGATTAAGTTCATGCAAAGCCATCCACTAGAGAGTGTGACCGAAGGAAAAGAGTTTCAGTGAGGTGTTATGTTTTCTCTTATCTCTTTAGCCTTTATCTCAAGCCTTATACCATCTTTGAGCCTTAAGAATATACTTTGCTTCTATTCTTCCAAGATCTTTATCTTCTATATAACTCTATAATAAAAGATAGAAACATAAGCAGTTATAGCCTACTAGTTAAGATATGTGAGTTTATTTAGTAAAACCTTCTTATGAAGCTTCTTATGTAATACCTTGTATTATATCCTTTATAAGTCTCCTGTTATATTAACACTATAAAAACTATCATGACATGGTATTGTAATAGTCAAACCCTCCTAAAAAGTCCCCTCTCCCTTCTAACATCTCTCTTATACTCATGGAGTAAGATTGTACAACTATATAAGATTTTACTGATTTCCTCAATGATTCTCTTTATGAAGCTATTTACTAGGCCTATAGAGAATGCCTCAAACATATACAACTTTATACCCTACCAAACTTAGCCAGAGCTATAGTAATATCATAGAAGGGTATTATGCTCCCTAAATCACTATTATAAAAATGAGTCAGGTATACTCAAGGGTAATATAAAAGTAGTTGAAATTCTTTAATAGGACTATCTGTTATAGGAAACTCTCTATGAGTTCCATATACTAGTTGGGTATCCTACCCAACATCTTAAATTAGATTAGAGACATGAGCTGAAGATCAGATAACTTACCTACAAGGTAATTCTCATTGTTGTATATAGTATACCAATCTCTATCTAAGATCTGACTTGAGAGTTATTACTCCTTGAGATACATTACCTAAGAGACAAAGGCTAGGGATTAGGAATTTGTAAATTAGGTAATTCTTATTATATATAGTGTACTAATCTCTATCTAAGATATGACTTTGAGAATTGTTACTCTTCTAAGATAAGTTCTCTGATCTTAGATGAATTGAGGAACCACTTATCTTAACAAATGATAGGAGTAGTTAGATATATATGAATAGCTGCCCCACCTTCTAGATCACCTGATCAACATCAAAGTGAATACCATTCCCCCTTATATAGCTGAGAAGTATATTCTAGTCTTTAGAAGACTATTGACTTAACTTATTGCTTCAATCCATCATAAAGATAACTAAGATAATAGAAGAGAGGCAAATCACTATACAATAAGTATAGTTTTCCCTGCTCAAAGCTAGTCACAACTAGAAGGTAGTGATAGAGTTGATAGGCCTTAGTAAGATAATGAATATAATAAGTAGCCTGTATCTTGCTTTGTTAAGCATGAGGATCAGTGATGCTAATGATGAGATTTGTTGATGATAATAAGGACATCATAGAGGTAGCCTGAGTTAGGCCTATAGTAATGTAGATAAAGGTAGCACTGAGGAAGGCTTCGCTAAGCCTAAGGTATCAGAGATGAAAATACCACTGAGGAGGGCTTCATTAAGCCCATAGTATTGAAGACAAAGATACCACTGAGGTGGGCTTTGTCAAACCCACAGTATCAGAGATGAAGATACTGCTAAAGGTAGGCTTTATTAAGCCTATAGTATTAGAGATAAATATACTCCTGAGGTGGGCTTCATTAAGTGCACAGTATCAGAGATCAAGATACCACTGAAGAGGGCTTCGCTAAGCCTAAGGTATTAGAGACAAATATACTGCTGAGGTGGGCTTTGTCAAGCTTATGGTATTGGAGGTCTCCATACTACTGAGGTAGGCTTTGTTAAGCTTACAGTATCTAAGAGATACTGCTGAGGTAGGCTTCATTAAGCCTACAGTATTGGAGATGGAGATACTGCTGAGGAGAGCTTTATTAAGCCCTCAGTATTGGAGATGAAGATACTCCTAAGGTAGGCTTTGTCAAGCCCACAGTATCAGAGATGGCGATACTACTGAGATAGGCTATGTAAACCCCATAGTATCAAAGATAGAGATACTACTAAGGTGGGCTTCATTAAGCCTATGGTATTAGAGTTAGAGATACTGCTGAGGTATGCTTCATTAAGCCTATAGTATTGGAGATGGAGATACTACTGATGAGGGTTTTGTTAAGACTATGGTATTGAAGATAGAGATATTGCTGAGGTTGCCTTTATACAGCAAATGGTATTGGAGATGGAGATACTACTGAGGTAGGCTTAGTTAAGCCTACAGTATTAGAGATGAAGATACCACTGAGGAGGGCTTTGTCAAGCCTACCTCTCCTCTGCCTCTTTAAATCACCAGTGTGTGTATTAGGTTATATAAGGAATAATATTGTTTAAACCTTATAGAAGTAATTTCATGCAAGTGTCTTTGTCAGTTTCCTTCCAAGGTAGCACAACTATGCTGAACACTGATTATAGACTAAGTAAAGATTACATGGGATTATCATACATTTAACCTCCTATTCAATCTTCAATAATAGGATATACTTCTCCCTCAGCTCACTATTGTACAGGTAGGGCATATACATGAACTTAATTTTAAAGATATAACTACATACATAGGAGCGATCTTGCTAAGCGCTGTCAGGGTAACTGTTTATATGGCGATTGAGGTCATCAGTTATATTTGCTTACAAGGATTGAACTAGTAATTAGGTAACCTTGTATAGTCAGGGAAAACTCACACTATAAAACCTGTGACCAACCAGAAATTCATAGTATGGAATCAGGTGAGTGGGATTTAAACCTACGATATTATACATTACCATATAACGATACTAGGATATCTATATCACTAGACCATCCTCACCTCAATCTTCAATAATACTTCTATATTACCTATATAGCTGATCATGTTATAAATATTAGGTTGACTTTAAACAAGTTTGTCAAAGCTTCTATTATGCCATGCTATACTGTACCAACTTATGTAAGCCTTATATGGATATCAGTTATAGCTATTTCATAGTTATGTAATGCCAATATAAAATCAGTATTTGTAACACTATCCCTATACTTGTCCAGTCTATAATTAAAAATTAATAGTCTCTTTTTTCAATCTAAGTTGGCTAGTAGTTACTTAAATAATGTATTAATGAGCTTAAAGCTATTATTACATTTAACTCTACTATAGCTTAAACTATGGCCCTTACTATACCTGACCTAGCTCTTACTAATTCTAATGTCAAAAACTGCTAAAGCTATGAAGAAGCTCACCTCTTTATAGATCCCCCCTAAACCCTTAGTTAGTTTAATACTACTTGCTGCTCTAAATTCTATAGTTAGCTAGGCTGTAGTTAACCCTAGAATCACTCTTGGCCTAAGGTTATTAAAAGGAACTAAAAAAGCAAAGGCCTAGCTATACTATAAATCAATACTACTCCCTTTACTCCTACAGATAACTACCTATCTTAGCAAGATCATAAGATCATTACCAACCTTAAGATAGAGGGAGGGGGGGGAATCTAATTTTATTTCTTTATAACCCTAAAGGGATTATCTAAAAACAATATCTATATATAGCTTAACTAGCTAAGGAGAAAAAGAAAATCATCTCCTCCAAAAAAGAAAGTAGTACAAATAGAAATTAGTGTAAATTGTTAACCTTGAAGGAGAAATACCTGACTATAATATGCTTGAAGTTTAAGACAATGTAAACAAGGGACTCATCTCTAAAAAAAAAACCCTATACTAGTTATATCAAATCTATCTACAAGGCCAGGCTCTGTAATATATTCCTTACTATTGTGGAAAACAACTGCCTAGTAAGTACTCACCTGTAAAGTGACCATTGAGAAAGCTGTTTAGAAG
>JABYPW010000609.1:0-23173 GCA_016880775.1 Phymatotrichopsis omnivora | reverse complement strand
AAAAAAAAAAAAAAGAAAAGAAAAAAAAAAAAAAAAAAAAGGGGGGGGGGGATCTGAAGGAAAACAAAAATATTGTACATCTCCACCTCAACACCAGACGAAACACGGTTTCTTCGGCTAATTATCTGTCCTCAAAATGGTTTTTACCATATCGGAAAGTGGGCCGTAAAAATCTTTCCCACTTTCTAGCTCGAACTCTTTAATGAAAAGGACATAATGTTTGAAGGACGTGTTCATGTGTGCATCGAGGCCTAGAGCGACAATCACGGGGTAATGGTGGCAGTATATGTGGGCGTATACCCTGAATAGACGCTTGACAAGTTGTCGGACGGTAGACTGGAAGTTCTTGGGGAAGTGGACACCTATCGGCGAAGTTAGCGAGTGTTGGGCCGTGATAGTGAAGAGACGACGGCGAAATAACCTATTCGTGAGGGGAAGATGGTTTCGTTGTCAATGATCTCTTGCACCCAGGCCATCAGGTGCTCGATATAGTCCGGTGCGGGCATTTTTGTGGGGCGCTTGTACTTGCCCTGGTCTTGCCAGAGGTATTCAAATCTAAATGTACCGGGTGAGTGATAAGCAGTGACGGGAGCTGCGGGGACAGGAAGGTGGAAGTACTCATCGGTGGCTTTCATTTCCGGACATGTCGTGGGCGAGCAGAATTCGGTGATGGAACCGTACTGGTGGGTGTTGGTTAGCCAGTGGGTCTTTCGGAGCCTTGTTCGGTGACTTGAGGGAGGGAAGGATTGCATGCCAGAAGGTTTATTTGATTATAAAAATCGACGACTGCTCTCTTCATCAGCTCCATCGAGATCCAGAAGCTCCTTGGCGGAGACGTTCCTACCGTTAACAGCCAGCCATTCGTCGGGATCCTCCCCCTCGGGTAGCTTCACTACCTTCTTCAGGCTCCCGCTACCCAAGGTCTGCTCCGCATACTGCCTCAGGAAGAAGCTGCTGGTGCCTCTGCTCGACGACTTTGGCTTGAAAGGAGCACCGGTCTTTTGGTTTCTGGAGGGAACAGCAAAGATGGGGTCTCGAGTTAGCGGAGAAGCGTAGACCGGGGGAGGGGGGAGGGGGGTGGAGAGCAGGTGGTGGATGGACATTGTGTTACCAAGCGATGTCATCGCGGGAGTCGGGAGGGAGGTGAGCAGCTGAGTGCCTCTGGCAGCGCGGGAGCTGAGCAACCAGGGGCAGCTCAGGCCAGCTAGCGAGGGGGATGCTGGGAGAAGGGATGTCGAAGAGGTCGGCGGTCCGAGCTACGAGGCGATGGAGGAAGGCGAGGACTCGGGGAGAGCGTTTTGCGGGTGTCTACGGCGGAGTTACATGCAGCTCTACATGTACTCTGCTCGCCATGTCGCCTGTCGCTGACGTCGATAACGCTGCCCCTGGTCAGCCAGTAAGCAAACAAAATCCCTTCGGATGCGCTGTGGCTTTACGCGTTACACACCCCGACCGTAACATGGAAAACGCCTGCAGACTAGCCTGTATCGGCATAGCTCTCCGATCCGCGATCCGCTTCCGCCTTATAGCGGACTCCCTCGGTCAGGTCACTATTGTATGGACGGAACGTTATATGCTCGATTAGGAGCCTCAACTAGTCCGATACATACGAGCGTCAGGTTTATGTACCTTCATTCGCTAACTTCCGCTTCCGCCGTTGATAACTCCATTTAACGAGTACGACCCGTGCTCGCCGCGCGCGCTGGAGGATGTAAGGATGTCAAAACTTTAGCTTAGGGAAAATAAATCCTGTGCTCGCCGCGCGCTAATATGCATCGCTATTAAATGTCCAGTAACCTGTAGATACAAATATTCTTTGCTCCCAAAAGTAAAATGACGTGGGCTGAAAAGAAAATTGCCAAATGAAGAATTCAATTGGCAAACAGGACCCAATTACAATGCTACAATTGAAACACTAAAGGAACTAACTTTTCGCAGAAATAATATGAATGGATAGAGATGAACACTAAACCTACAATGTAGAGTATAGTAGCTGAGATGGTAGGTGGAGGTTAGGATCAATGTACATGTATAAACATAGTATAAGGAGGTGAAGAAAGAGGTCGGAAAGAAGACCTCCTATAAACAAGGGATGAATGTCATAAGGAATATGTTCCTAGGCAACAGGCCTTAAAAGAAAATTTAAAAAAAATATTAGAGAAGTAATAACCCCTAGACTCTATCAATACATTTACATAATTGGTATATTTTTTTTTTTCTTTGTTTAACTCATATTGCATTGTTTCTAGGTACCTGTACAAGCTCCATATGTATCCTCTACAGATATGGTATGATGGGGCCTGTAACAGCCCAAATGTCCCCTAAGTAAACCCCTAGTAGCAGAAAGAGAGAGTGCTGAACAAGACAGCTCAGTAGCAAAAAGTGAAGAGTGAAAAGGAAGGAAGAGAAAGTAAATGCAAAATAATACAAATATACATAACAAATACAGGGGGAAGGAATAAGCCTGACATGAACTAAGAAAACAAACAGAGAAGAGCAGCAGTACCATATCCTTTCACCATGAGGAGGCAAACCTTACAATACCTAAAAAAAGAAATCAGGAAAAGCAAAAACACTAGTATATTATAAAAGGGTAAAGTAAATTATATGACAAAAGCATATACTAAATATTGACCAAAGTCCTCCTATGGAATAGAAGCAAGAGAAAGAGAGAGGTGAGAAGGAGTTAGGATTCCATTTCCTCCTTATGTTCAGCATAGTTGACTAGCTTATCATTCTTAGGTATAGGGATGATGTAGGTCAGGTAGTATATATTATTAGTAGTATAATCACCTTTACAGCTAATACTTATATAATTAGTAGACTTTACAGAGGAGCTCTATAGATTTAAAGCTTAATTAGTTTCACTAAAGGTCAAAACAAGGATATATTTTTTGAATTACTATACAAGATATAATCGCCCTATTTTAAGATAATACCAAATAGCTAATATAATAATTATTCTATTCTTAAATAGTAGGAAAGGTATATGGGTAAGTATATATTCCTAAATTAAAATACTATTTACTAATACTTTATACTATATAGTAGAGCTTTAAAACATGTCATAGAATTTATATTATAATATATATAATAGTTACATATCTTTTAGTCATTTCTTGATAGTCCATATGTTGTTAGAAATAGTTTACATTATTCCTTCATTTACAAGGCTTTTAACTTAGTCTTGGCATATAAACTTTGTTAGATAATACATTGAGCAATGTTTATTATTTTAGGGTATACACTCTATATATATATAGAGTGATTTAAGATAGACTAGAACAATTGAATCTATTTTTTTCATTCCCTAATTCCTGTAATAAGTTATAAGCTAGGCATCTTAAGATTAACAAAACATTTACACCTTACTACAAAATTGAGTTATGATAAATCTATAATAACTTAACATTACTACAATCTTCAGTTAAGGATCAACCAGTATTATATAGACTAGACCTATCCTATATAACATTCATGAAGTTACCTAGTATAAAAATATAAATAATTCATATTCTTAGAAAGAAAAGCTAAAGATATAGTAAGGGTAATAGAACTATAGGATATAGTGTTAGGAGAAGATAGAGAGCTTCCTGACCTTTTACTACCTTATCTTAATGAAATGGTATTTAGTAGATGATTTCCTTAACCATCTTCTATTCACTGGCTAAGTCTTTGCTTTTAAATAAGTGTAAATGCCCTACTAGAGGATGAAAGATGTAAAGCTTATTAATATAGGAAAATAAATATAGAGAAGATAGAGAGCCAGATGTGGCTACATAGACCAACTAATAGAATAAGTACTAAGTAAAACTTATTAAAGTTTTCCTATTATAGAATATTAGCCTGCTACTATATTATACCTAATAGTTATATATATAGATAGTTTATACTTAACAAAAATAAATTGATTACAAAATAACAGGTTACTACACTAAGAAATAATATTAATTGCAACTACTACTTAATAGTTATAGAAGAACATATGTCATAAATTTGATAGAAATATAGTAGTGAACTTAGAAACACTCCTTAGGCTTACCTCCCTTTATAAGCTATAATGTAATAGCAAGGAAGACTTTCTAGATCACATTGAAAAGTTTAATACTCTCTTACTATAATTTGTATAATGAGTAGAAAGTAAAGGGAAGGAAAACAAGATAATTAGGTACCTAAATAAGATACCCCTAAAGATATATATACCTCAGTTACTAGGTTGCAGAAACTGAAGGCATTAATATTTATTCCTACACTACCATACTTTCTTTCTATAGTTTGAAGAAAATAGTCAAGTAGATATTATTAACTTTGTTATAGGATTTTGACTTCCTATCAGTCACTATTGTATGAACAGGGCATGTACACTCAATTAAGGGTAAAGACATAGTCGCATAAATAGGAGCGTTAGGATGTACCTTCATCCGCTAAGCACTGTCAGGGTAACCTTCATACAGCCATTGTGTATTAACTTTGTTATAGGATTTTGATTTCCTATCGGTCACTATTGTATGAACAGGGCGTGTACACTAAATTAAGAGCAAAGAATAGTCACATACATAGGAACGTCAGGACGTACCTTCATCTGCTATTATTAACTTTGCTATAATACTTCCAATTAGCTATACCTTATCTAATAGACCCTTTAAATATTCTTTTATATTGGAGAATTTTTTGTCTATAGTATTATTACAGCTAAGCTTAGAGCAAATACAGTGTTACCAAAATGGCATTCAATACTTTTCATCAAATAAATATTATATATGATAATTTTTTTTTGTTTTAATTATATCATATTGTTCTTAGGTACAACCTCTGTATGCAGCCTCTTCAGCTATGACATGACAAAGTGTTTAACTATAGCTGACATTCCTTAAGCGAACCACTCTAACAGATAGAAAGAGTGATAAGAAAGAGTCGCAGACAAATTAAGCCTAAGAGCATGTATAATAATGATGAAATAAAATTTTTACTTTGATATCCTATGTCCAATAAAGTTTCTGCATAAAAACAAAAATGACAGAAATTCAAAGAAACATCGCAGGTACGTTTCACCTTAGCTTCTCAAACAAACTCCGTCTCAACAGTGACCTACAAAGACGAGTCCCGGGCCCAACACATGGAAGAAAAGAAAGAAAAGAAGTCATTAAGATTTAAAACTTCCATGCATACCATGAAAATGCGAGTGATAGGTCATGGAACGCTCAAAACCACTCACAAAGAGAAAAAAAGAAATTAATTACATCGTTTATGCACCTTCCGATAATTTCCCCACATTACCTGTTTACGCAATGAGATGTAAAAAGCAATACCTATACTAGATAGTCTTCATACTTAAATCTCGCTGCTCTTGACACTAAACTCGCAAACTATAATGGGGATCTCCACCAATTCCAAAATGAAAAATAAATGGAGAAAAGCATAAAACATGACGTATTTAAAAACAAAGGCAGGTGGGCACTCCAAACACAAATCCTATCTTCCGGGGGTGTGCAATGTGGGCATTCCTCCAACTTCCTTATCTCGATCCTTCCGCATACACCTCCCAGCTGAATAGCCCTGGGTGGATTCCACACAGGCTTAGTTCTCGTCAAGCTCCCATGTAAATATAGGGGCCCATTTGAGAGGTTGCCTTAGCGCAGTATCTTTGGCAGACTTAACAGCTTGGTGCAGGGCAAATGCTACTGAGAAGTTATCCGTCGACTTTGGGCTAGTTATATTTGCTGACAGTGAGGTATAGAAGTCTGGAATGATAGGGGAAAAGGTATCATTTGTCTTCTACAAACACTCGATGACGTGAGGAAATTCGGCAAGCTGACACCCGCTTGTTACATGTATCACCTCGTCAAGTAGCTTCTGAGAATGATTATCCGCAGTCTGGCATGCTGACAAAAATACTAATTGTGCTCTAGACAACCTCAGGCTGGTAATATCGCCGACCGTCAAGGAGTCAGATTTATGGTCGACCAAGAGTAGACGGCTGTCAGAAGGGTTTGAGTCGCTGGACACACCATGGCAAGAAAAATGCGCAACCGTACAATATTTCAGTTTATAGATGACTTTGGCTTTGCGTAGTAGATTTAGTCGATATATGGTGACTGATAATGATGGAATTGCATCGGTGACAGCATCGACTTCTTCTTCCATAGACTGTAGGGTGCCTTCCCCCTCGGTTTTCAGCATGGTCACTATGAGGAATTCGCTCCGAGGATATAGGAAAGGCTTAATTATTCTTTCCCGGGCATAGGATAAGGCTTTGATTGTAGGTGAATATGATGAGATGGCTCGGCTAAGGGTGTTGTTTATCGAGCCTTTTGAATGATTCCCCGCTGCATGAATAGGCATAATACTCATGAGGCCACATGCAATCCACTAGATGCGCGGTAATTGCTGAACCGAGGCAGCCGGTCGGTGAAATCCCAATCTGTTCAATACAGGCTCCACCGCAACGTCCCACAACCATCGCAATTGTATTGACATTTTCTCGCATGCGTCCGCAAACTCGCTGAGATGAATCTTGCGCAAATTTTTCATAACCTCTGTATACCGCTCGACCTCTGTATACTGAAGATCTGGAAGAGGTAGGGCGTCGATACTAGTACTAGTAATAATAACTGCATCGCAGCGGTGTGAAGTAACGTTGTAGAGAACAATTAGTCCAACTTTTGCCAGTTTTATCAATTCACCCGCCGATGGTGGAAGTTGAAACCTTTCGAACCCCTTCTGTTAGCGTATGAGTTGCACAGTTTTCTTGGATTCTTGCACCGTAGTACGCCGCTTGGTAGGGGCCTGGGTTCTGTGTGTATGGCCGAATCGACCTGAAGGAGTTCATCCTCGTGAACGGAAAGCGGCAAATCGATTCATCTCAAAGCCCCTGAAGCTTCGAGTGTAGTTCCGAGTGCTCTTCCCTTAGCCTGCAGACTTCACTCCTCGAATCAATGACCTAGCTGATAATAACGCCACGCCGTGTTCCAAACGTTCTAATACATCATGTGGTGATTTTCCAGCTTCGAAAGCAATAGATGCGGCTCTAGGAGCCAAGTTTGTGTAATTTCCGGGCATATAATGCTGATCCTGGCGATTCAACGATCACGGGCTAAGTTGCGGGAAAAGCTTGATAGCTATTTGCAAAACGTCGTATGCTCCCTAATAATCAGATTACTTAAGAAGATGAACGGCAAAACGAGCAGCATCAATACATTTTGCTGGAGGTGATCCAGAGCACTTGACAGCCTGTATGGAGATCTGAATTGCGTTACGCATATCTTCCAGAGAACCAGTACTGTTGGATCTTTCCGCTAGCTGAACCCCAAGATTGTTCAACCTTGTTGCTCGATCAGGGTGATTTTCAGGTGTAGCGACAACAGCTTCCTGGCTGTATTTGATGGCCTCGTTAAGGTCATCCAGAGATCCAGTTTAATTAAACTTGTCCCAAGCTCGGTCCCCAGGCAGTTCAAGATTATCGCTCGGTTCTGGTGATTGTCAGCTGCGACGGCAAAAGCTTCCTTGGTATACCTGATAGCCTCGTCAAGGTCAGCCGGAGACCTAGTTTGAGTGAACTTGCTCCTTATCCAAACTCCAAGATTGCTCAGGTATGCTGCTCGGTCAGGGTGATTTTCAGACATGATAGCTTCCTGGATATACTTGATAGCCCCGTTAAGGTCACTTAAAGACCCAGTCCGAGCAAACCTGTTCCCTAGCCAAATTCCAAGATTATTTAATGTTACTGCTCACTCAGTGTGACCTTCAGGCGTAGAAATGACCGCTTCCTGGATATATTTGATGGCCATATTGAGATCATGCAGAGATCCGCTCCGATTAAACCTACCCCTATCTGGCTCCAAAGATTGTTTAACATTCGTCCTTGTTCTGGTGGTTTCCAGGTGTAGGTGTCACAGCTCCCGGGGTATATTTGATAGCTTCGTTAAGGTCATCCAGAGATCCAGCCTGTTTAAACCAGGCTGCTAGAAGCTCCCCAAAATTGTTCAACTTTTGTGCTCGTCCGGGGTGATCTTTAGGTGTAGACATGACAGCTTCCTGGCTATATTTTATGGCTTCGTTGAGTTCATCCATGGACCTGGTCCTGTCAAACTTTTCTTGTAGTCAGTTCCCAAGATTGGTCAGCCATACTACCCGTTGAGGGTGATTTCTAGGTGTAGTTATGACAGGTTCGTAGGTATACCTGATGGCGTCATTAAGGTCATCCAGAGATCCAGTCCTGTGAAACCTGTGTGATAACAGGATGCCAAGGCTGTTCAAAATTGTTGTTAGGTTTTGGCGGGTTTCCTATGTAGACATAAGGGCTTCATAGGTATAATTGATAGCTTTTTTTAAGGTCATCCAGAAACCCAGTTCGCGTGAACCTGTCCCCTAGCCGGTTCCCAAGATTGGTCATCCATGACGCCCGGTCAGTGTGGTTTTCAGGTGCAGATGTGACAGCTTCCAGGCTATAACTGATGGCTTCGTGGAGTACATCCAGAGACCCGGTCCGATGAAATTTTTTTCCTAACTGCATCCCAAGCTTATTCAACCTTCTTGCTCAATGTGGATTGTTTTTAAGCGTAGACATGACAGATTCCTGGCTACATTGGATGGCTTTGTTGAGATCATCCAGAGACCCAGTTCGAGTGAACCTGTCACCTAGCTGGTTCCCAAGAGTGCTCAATATTCCTCCTCGTTCTGGGTCACTTTCAGGTATAGACATGACAGCTTCCTCGATATATTTGATTGCCTCGTTAAGGTCATCCAGAGACTCAGCCTGATTAAACTTGGCTCCTAACTGGGTCCCAAGATTATGCAATCTTTCTGCAGAGCGTGGGTGTTTTTCAGGCGTAGATGTGACCGCTTCCAGGCTGTTTTTGATGGTGTCATTGATATCATCCAGAGACCCGGTCTAATAAAACCTGTTCCCTAGCTGGACTGCGAAATTATGCAATCCTTGGGCGCGGCTGGAGTGATGTTGAGGTGTATATTTGAGACCCTCCTCGGTGTATTTGATGGCTTCATTTAGGTCGTCCAGAGATCTACTTTTTTGAAACCTGTTCCAAAGCTGGACTCCCCAATCGATCAACTTTCCTACTCGGTCACGGTCGTTTTGAGGCGTAGATGTGACAGACCCCTGCCCACGTTCGATGGCTTTATTGATGTCGTGCAGAGAGCCGGTCTAGCGCAACCTATCGTGTGGAAAAGGCCCATAGCGGTCAACCTCGTTGCTCTTTCTCCGTCGTTTTGTATGACCAAAGCTCCAGCTTACCAGCCAATTCTTGTTGTTTCACCCGCAATAACATTTCTCTCCTGGGCCATTGGTGCTTCTGCCATAACTGTAAGATCATGGACAGCCAAATTTTTCTCATCGGGCATGGTGTTTTCATTTGTTATTTCTGCAGTACTCAGGGCGTTTTCCATCTGGCACCAATTGCTTCTGTTGCTTTGTTATCATTCTCTCCTTGATCCGTCTTTAAAATTTTCGTCGACTTACTTTAGTCACGACACAAAAACACAGGGCTGCGGTGCCTTCTATCTGTCTACCGCCAAAGTTGGGCAATTGCTTTGCTCACGCGTTCTAATAAACAGTGCGTAAACTTCGTTTTTTGGGTGTTTAGACAGAGACTAAGCAGACTAGCACATGGGTTTCACTTACTATAAATGGAGGGGTTCAGGCCGGCGTGGTAGCTTCTCCTAAATAGGTTCGAATAATAAACACTGCGAAGCGGGGTCTGGATTGCGCATACATTGCTTGATCGTAGTGACTGGAGTAAAATCCATATACCGACTCAATCAAGTACTCTACATGTACGTTGCCGTTACTAATCAACCTCATAAATTACCCAGAGCAAGGCGACAAAAACTGTACATGACTACGATCAATTTCACCAGGGGAGTTCAGAGTATCGCTTTAAATCTGCCTTAGCACCAAAAGCGCAATTCTCGGTCGCTTGTAGCTCGCTTTCCCCGCATGTATCCAGCATCCATCCAAGGGGCATCGAAGAGTATCGGAGCTTCGGATCACAGCGAGAGGTCCCTAGGATTACGCTGTCTATTTTTTTACGAACCGAGAGACAGATGTGCGAGAAAGTCCCCGGCACTGGACGATTGACCGATCAATCGGTAGAGTGTTCTATTCATTTTAGTTTTTCAAAACCGACAATTGTATTCGTATTTTACTTACCCCGTTGGAAAATTCTTTATTATACGCGATCACGTCTTTATTCCAGTTGCGAGTGACAGAGGCCCGTAGCTTTTAGCAATAACATCTACACGGCGAAACATAGAACCCATTTTCCTACCGAGTCTGAGACAGCCGGACGGCAGTCTTTTAGACCCGAGACCCTCAGTACCGTGGAGCTATGCGGAAACTCAAAATTAAGCCTAAGAGCTTGTATAATTATGATGAAATAAAATATTTGCTTCGATGTGCTATGTCTAATAAAATAAAAATAAAATAACAGAAATTGAAGGAAATATCGACGGTACATTTCACGCTAACTTCTCAAACAATCCCCGTGTCAACAGAGACCTACAAAGACAGGTAGAGTATCGGGTCTAATACATGGAAAAAAAAGAAAAACAAGAAGTCACGAAGATTTAAAACTTCAATGCATACCATGACAACGCTAGTGATATGCGATTGAACGCTCAAAACCACTCACAAAGAGAAAAAAGAAATCAATTACATCGTTAATGCATTCTGCCCATAATTTCCGCCATGAGATGTAAATAGCAACACCCGAACTCAGTAGTCTTCATCCTTACATCTCGTTGCTCTTAACACCGAAGTCGCAAACCATGATGGACATTCCTGATATGCGATTGAACGCTCAAAACCACTCACAAAGAGAAAAAAGAAATCAATTACATCGTTAATGCATTCTGCCCATAATTTCCGCCATGAGATGTAAATAGCAACACCCGAACTCAGTAGTCTTCATCCTTACATCTCGTTGCTCTTAACACCGAAGTCGCAAACCATGATGGACATTCCTGATATGCGATTGAACGCTCAAAACCACTCACAAAGAGAAAAAAGAAATCAATTACATCGTTAATGCATTCTGCCCATAATTTCCGCCATGAGATGTAAATAGCAACACCCGAACTCAGTAGTCTTCATCCTTACATCTCGTTGCTCTTAACACCGAAGTCGCAAACCATGATGGACATTCCCACCACTCCCAAAAATAAAAAATAAAGGGAGAAAAGCAAAAGACATGACGTATACAAAACAAAAAGCATGAACAAGTAAACGAGCAATTCAAACACAAATCCTGTCTTCCAAGGACATACAATATAACCATTCCTACAATGCCATCGCAAGTTCCTTCAACTTCCTAAATTCCACTCTTCCCCATACATCTTCCAACTGAATAGCCCTAGGTGGATTCCGCACAAGCTTAGTTCTCGTTAAGCTCCCATATGAATATAGGGGGCCCATTTGAGAGGTTGCGTTCGCGCACTCTCTTTGGCAGACTTAACGGCTTTGTGTAGGGCAAACGCTACCGAGAAGTTATCCGTCGACCTCGGGCTAGTTATATCTGCTGACAGTGAGGCATAGAAGCCTCTGGCAATGGTGGGGGAAAACTTATCATTTGTCTTCCACAATGACCCGATGACGTGAGGAAATCCGGCAAGCTGACACCCGCTTGTTACATGTATCACCTCGTCAAGTAGCTTCTGAGAAGGATTATCCGCAGTCTGGCATGCTGACAAAAATGCTAATTGAGCTCTAGACAACCTCAAGTTGGTAATATCGCCGACCGTCAAGGGGTCCGATTTATGGTCGATTAACAGTAGACGGCTGTCAGAAGGGTTTGAGTCGCTGGACACACCATGGCAGGCAAAATGCGCAACCGTACAAGATTGCAGTTTATCGACGACTTCGGCTTTGCGTGGTAGATTGAGTCGATGTATGGTGACTGATGATGGAATTGCACCAGTGACATCATTGGCTTCCTTTTCCACAGACTGTAGGGTGCTTTCCCCCTCGGTTGTCGGCATGGTCACTATGAGGAATTCGCTCCGAGGATATAGGAAAGGCTTAATTATTCTTTCCCGGGCATAGGATAAGGCTTTGATTGTAGGTGAATATGATGAGATTACTCGGCTAAGGGTGTTGTTTATCGAGCCTTTTGAATGATTCCCCGCTGCATGAATAGGCATGATACTCATGAGGCCACATGTAATCCACCAGATGCGCGGCAATTGCTGATCCAAGGCAGCCGGTCGGTGAAATCCCAATCTGTTCAATACAGGCTCCACCGCAACATCCCACAACCATTGCAATTGTATTGACATTTTCTTGCATGCGTCCGCAAACTCGCGGAGACGAATCTTGCGCAAATTTTTCATAAACTCGGCATACCGCTCGAGCTCTGTGTACTGAAGATCTGGAAGAGGTAGGGCATCGATACTAGTACTAGTAATAATAACTGCATCGCAGCGGTGTGAAGTAACGTTGTAGAGAACAATTGGTCCAGATCCCGCCAGTTTCATCAATTCACTCGCTGATGGTGGAAGCTGAAATCTTTCAAATCCCTTCTGTTGGCGTATGAGCTGCACAGTTTTCTCGAATTCTTGCACCGCAGTATGCCGCTTAGTAAGAACCTGGGTTCTGTGTATGGCCGAATCGACTTGAAGCAGTTGATCTCCGTGAATGGAAACCGGCGAATCGATTTCATCTCGAAGCTCTTGAAACTTCGAGTGCAGTTTCGGGTGCTCTTCCCTCAATCTGGAGACGTCACTCCTCGAATCAATGACCAAGCTAATCATAACACCGCGCCCATGTTCCAAAAGTTCTACTACCTCGTGTGGTGATTTTCCAGCTTCGAAAGCAATAGACGCAGCTCTAGAAGCTAAGTTTGTGTAATTTCCAAGCATATACTGCTGATCCTGGCGATTCAACGACCGTGGGCTAAGTTGCGGGAAAAGCTTGATGGCAGTCTCCAAAATGTTGTATGCTCTATGGTAATCAGATTGCTTAAGAAGAAGATGAACGGCAAAACGAGCAGCATCAATACGGTTTGCTGGAGGTGAGCCAGAGCACTTGACAGCATCTATAGAGAGCTGAATTGCATTACGCATATCTTCCAAAGAACCAGTTATGTCGGATCTATCTGCTAGCTGGATCCCAAGATTGTTCAACCTTGTTGCTCGGTCAGGGTAATTTTCAGGTGTAGTGACAACAGCTTCCTGGCTGTATTTGATGGCCTCGTTAAGGTCATCCAGAGATCCAGTTTGATTAAACTTGTCCCATATCTCGGTCCCGAGGCTGTTCAAGATTATCGCTCGGTTTTGGTGATTGTCAGGTGTGAGGGCAAGAGCTTCCTTGGTACATCTGATAGCCTCGTCAAGGTCAGCCGGAGACCTGGTTTGAGTGAACCTGCTCCTTATCCAGACTCCAAGATTGCTCAGGTATGCTGCTCGGTCGGGGTGATCTTCAGGAACAGACAAGATAGCTTCCTGGATATACTTGATAGCGTTGTTAAGGTCACCTGGAGAACTAGTCCGAACATATCTGTTCCCTAGCTGAATTCCAAGGTTATTTAATGTTCCTGCTAGGTCAGGGTGATTTTCAGGCGTATGAATGACAGCTTCCTGGATATATTTAATGGCTTCGTCGAGATCATCCAGCGATCCGCTCCGATTAAACCTGGCCCCTAGCTTGTTTCCGAGGTTGCTCAACATTTTTACTCGCTCTGGGTGGGTTTCAGGTGTAGACGTGAGAGCTTCCTGGGTATATTCGATAGCTTGGTTAAGGTCATCCAGAGAGCCAGCATAATCAAATCTGGCTGCTAGGAGGACCGCGAAATTGTTCAACTTTCCTGCTCGTTCAGGGTGATCTTTAGGTGTAGACATGACAGCTTCCTGGCTATATTTTATGGCTTCGTTGAGTTCATCCATAGACCCCGTCCGATCGAACTTGTCTTGCAGTCGATTTCCAAGATTGGTCAGCCATATTACCCTTTTAGGATGATTTTTAGGTGTAATTATGACAGCTTCGTAGGTATATTTGATGGCATCGTTAAGGTCATCTAGAGATCCAGTCCGATGAAACCTGTGTGCTAACCGGAGGCCAAGACTGTTCAACATTGTTGCTCGATTTTGGTGGGTTTCATGTGTAGACATGACGGCTTCATAGGTATAGTTGATGGCTTTGTTAAGGTCATCCAGAAACCCAGTTCGCGTGAACCTGTCCCCTAGCCGGTTCCCAAGATTGGTCATCCATGATGTCCGGTCTGTGTGGTTTTTAGGTGCAGATGTTACAGCTTCCTGGCTACATCGGATGGATTCATCGAGTACATCCAGAGACCCGGTCCGATGAAACTTTTTTCCTAACTGCATCCCAAGCTTATTCAACCTTCTTGCTCGATGTGGATGGTCCTTAGGTGTAGACATGACAGCTTCCTGGCTATATTGGATGGCTTTGTTGAGATCATCCAGAGACCCAGTTCGAGTGAACCTGTCACCTAGCTGGTTCCCAAGAGTGCTTAACTTTCCTGCTCGGTCGGGGTGATTTTCAGGTGTAGACATGACAGCTTCCTCGATATATTTGATTGCCTCATTAAGGTCATCCAGAGACTCAGTCCGATTAAACCTGGCTCCTAACCGGATCCCAAGATTATGCAATCTTTCTGCATATTCTGGGTGTTCTTCAGGCGTAGATTTGACAGCTTCGAAGCTATATTTGACAGCGTCGTTGATATCATCCAGCGACCCAGTTTGATAAAACCTGTTCCCTAGCTGGACTGCGAGATTATACAATCCATTGGCCCGGTCGGAATGATGTTGGGGAATATATCTGAGTGCCTCTTCGGTGTATTTGATGGCTTCATTAAGGTCATCCAGAGATCGAGTCTGCTGAAACCTATCCCAAAACTGGACTCCAAAATTGATCAACCTTCCTGCTCTGTCAGGGTAGTTTTGAGGCGTAGATGTGACAGGCCCCTGGCCACCCTCGATGGCTTTATCGAGACCATGCATAGAGCCAGTGTCGCCCAACCTATCGTGCAGAAAAGCCCCCCAGAGCAGTCAACTTTGCTGCACTGTCTCAGTCATTTTGTACGTCTAAGGCCTCAGCTTACCCGCTAATACTTGTTGCTTCACCTGCAATAACGTTTTCCTCCTGGGCCGTTGGTGCTTTCGCCACATCGGTGAGATCATGAACAGCCGAATTTTGCTCGTCCGGCATGGTGTTCTCATCTAATTTTTCTGCGGTATTCAGGAAGTTTTCCATTTGGCGCCAATCGCTTCTGTTGCATTGTTATCACTCTCTCCTTACTCCACCTTTAAATTTTTAGTTGACTTACTTTATTCGCGACACAAAAGCACAGGTCTGCGGTGCCGTCTGTCTGGTTACCGCCAAAGTTTCGTAACGCTTCGTTCGTGCGTTCAGATAAACAGAGCGCGTGCGTGAACCTTGCTTCCCAGTGGTTTAGATAGAGACTAAGCATACTAGCACTTGCATTTTACTTACTATAGGTAAAAGCTCCAGCCGATACAGCAGTTTCTCCTAGGTAGCTTCGAATACCAAACACTGCGAAGCGGGGTTCGGATTGCGCATGGGTTGTCTATAGTTACTGGAGTAAATACATATATCGACCCAATCAAGTACAGATATGTTGCCATTACTAATCACCCTCATGAACTTACCAGGAAAAAGCAAGGTGACAAAAACGGCACGTGACTACTATCAATTTCATCTAAAATACTCTCGCATACACACCGAATAAATAAATAAATAGATAATAAAAATAAAAATAAAAATAGATACCATCCCGTTGCTTCTCCATGGTAGCGCTACTCAGGCATAACCGCCTCTACGGCGGGGAAAAAAAAAGAAAAAAGAAAAAAACGGGGGGGAAGAGGAAGATGACTATATTATCACGCCCCCTGCTCCCCTGGTACACAATCTTACGTTAGCTTTATATTTTCACTTCTTGCTACACTTATAAGCATATGCACATATACATGGGTAATGCACGCTGTGGTGGGAATCTTGTAGCATAGCTGCAGCATTAGTTAGGCGTTATTAGAGTGATTTGGGAACCAGCACGTTACGAAAAGCGTGGGGAAATATTAGAGGAACGAAAGCTTTATATTTAATAGAAATAACTGGACAAGACCAAAGAAGAAAGGAAAAGAAGGAGTGCTTAAGGGCGGAGGTCGCGGTAGAAATACCGGCCAGTCAGAACACAATTGACAAGTCACGTTGCGTAAATCGTCAAAGGCGGAGCGGAGAGCTGATAAGCCGAAGGGAAACAAATACAGCGAAAACAAATTGACCCCGCCGTTAAAGATGCATATATAGATCCCCCAAATTTCTCCAAGAACCAAAATCAAGAACCAAAAACGATAAAAATAAGGAATGAACGGAATCCTCGCGCACGTTTATTCCAACATTTACAAATTTTTCCTCTTCGATCAGCAAAAATATGGGTACAGGAGAGAGAAAATTTGAAAAATACTCTCTTTTGAGCCCAGTTATCGGTTCCAATGTAACACCTCAGGGTCGAAAGGAGTGTAGCCGAAACCGCACTCGAAGTTCGCAATGAAATCCATTTACCGCTTTCAAGTTCAGATAGGAAAATTGCCGTGAGGCGATTAAATCATAACGTATGTCACGTGAAAACGGGCCATCACGTGAAAGCGGGCCAGCTTGCACACACACATATCTACGACAAAAAAAAATTGAATTTTCTCGCATACAAAAAAAAAAAAAACAACAAAAAATGACCCGATTACCAAGTACCAAGTGAATTAAAAAAAAAAACTTTCGAATAAATTCCTGATTTGTAAGCGTGAGTTTTTATGCGAAGGGAGGGGCTAATAAGGCTTACATTTTCATTAATTCTACCACCTAGAGAACCAAAAGAGAAAATCATTTCCGAGACAAAAGGCGCATTGTTAGAGGACGGTCGGGAAGGCGGCGATTAATGGGTGTCGCAAGGCGAACAGGTGGACGCGGGTTGTTGCTTGGTGGTGGGGTTGCAGGTAGTTAAGTTTCGTCACTCTCACTATCTGAGATCCAAATTTCCTTTGCCGATCCCTTGTGCACAATTGTTGAGGCGCATGATTTTGAGTTGCTGGCGATTGTGATAGCAGCCTGCTTTAGCGATCCGAACGACCTTTTTTCGAGGCATTTGATGGCAGGTGGGTTGCTTTAGAGCAGACTTCGGCGTTACTCTTGGTGTTGTACATGGAGTCGTTGGGTTGGACGGTCACGAATTCTCCTGACCTAACCTCTTGTCGCGTAAATCGGTTGACAGTATCATTCAAAATTCGCTTTTCCAAGTTTTTTTTCGATCGGTTTTGGACTCTGGCTGTTTTGATTTTCATAGGCGACGGATATTTTCTTCTGCGATATCGAGTTTGGTATTGGTGGTCTCGGCTGTATGGTTCCAACGACGAAATATTTTTTCTATCTCCTCCAAAGATGCATTTCCATTCCTCAATTTTTGCCGGATAGCTTGAATTCGATGATGGAGGTCTCGGTTATTGTGTGGAGTTTGTAGAATAATGTCTTTGTTGAATTTGCTTGGGTTCGGTCTTGCATTTGTACCCGTGGCGAGGAATTTTGAGAGAACTTTTCTCGGATTAAGGGGGACGATACCGGTAGCTTCGAATGCAGCTTCGATATTGCGGCGTGTGGGTGTAGCACTACGGGCTTCGAATAGGAATGGTAGAAAAACGGATCGTTTAATCCTAGTGTTTGTGCTCCATGTATAATATCAACCGCTTTTCCGTAGTAATGTTGTAAGGGACTAAATAAACCAACATCAAGCGGTTGAAGTAGGTGTTTTGAATGGGATAGAAGACATAAAAGCAAAATGTTATGGTCTATACAGAATTGTATAAACTCAAAAGTTACATGTGAACCGTGTCCATCCAGGTTCAAGAGTCGGGGAACATTGCTAATTAACGCTGTTGTTTTTGGGAAAAAAATTCTCCTAGAGGTATTGAACGTCGAGATAGTCATCTGTCCATCCATTTGCACTAATTGCAAATGTGACATCTTTTCTGGACTCGTCCAAGTTGATATACCAACCTAGGTAGTGAGTTTTACCTTTGTTGATAACCATAGGGGGGAGCACCAAGCCACTGGCAGAGACAATTTCTATAACTGTCACCATATCCTGTTTTCCATCTTGAGTCACATTTGGATTTCACCTTCCCTTTCTGCATATGATCCAAGCCTTTGCTGCAATACCTATAAGAAAGCCCTTTTCATCCATATTCCATATTTGATAAGTCTTAAGGTTGTGTTAGTAGACAATATGTTGCAACTTGAAAAGTAATCTTTAGTGTCTTATGGGTTGGTTGAATAGGCTCTTTGTTAATCTAGCCATTTGCTGTATTTAATTTCAAGGTCTAGGTGTTGATTTAGAAACCTTGTTATCCAGTTCTTCCTAATTGTTGCATTGGGGTTGCTGGTCTTTTTTTGTACAAGTGAATTGACTATCCTATGTACTAAATCTAACCTTGGCAGAAAACCCTAGTCATATAATTTTTTACACCATTACAGAACAGCATCTTCCTCAGCTAGGATAAGGAGTTGACAATGGCTATGTGCAGTTTGACAGGGCTGACATTCTCCCTTAAAGCAATATTAGAGAGTAGTACAGGGTAAATTAAATACTTCTGTAAAAGCAAAAAATGAGGTTTCCTAACCATCTTGTAAATCCCAAATCACCTCCTTGACCTGGTTTTCAAAATCATTTTGTTGCTGTAGCTTAACCTTACCTATAGTGATGGTTTTTATGTGGTGTTTACTTGTAAAATATGTGAATGGCAGCGATTTTGGTAGATAATTATATAGGGAATGCCAAGGCCCACTTCTACATGATGGCCCCCTTTCATGTGATGGCACTATTTCACATGATATACATTACATTAGCAGCTGCAATTTGGAAAGTTTCAACTCCCTTCATCAGTAATGATGTCATTAAAGTATTATCATATAGTCTTATAGCTACATAATATTCTGTATGCAAAGGTCAAATAAAGTTTAGAGTATTGTTATAGAATACCACAGGGGAGCCTATATTCAACAGAAATATGAAATCTTCATGGGTTCAAATCCTGCTTTTGCTATACCTGAATACCACAATTTCATGGTTGGTTGTAGGTTTTGTAGTGCAACCGAGTTTTCCATAACTGTACATGGTTCTCTAATTACTGGTTGAGTCTATATAATTGAATACAACTAATGATCACAATGGCTGTATAAAGGTCACCTACATGGCATGTAGCAAATGAATGTATATACCTAACACTACTACAATGTGTAACTATATCCTTACTCCTAATTGAGTATACTAGGTGTTAAGGGTAAGTAATCCCAACAGATTTAACTGGTCACCTATATTGATACATAGTTATTAGTAGCTTTTTAGTAACATCAGCTGGTTAAGTTTATAATATTGTGAAGGTATATTTTGTATTATGTATATATTTTGTAACTCTCACCCATCATCTACTACCATGAAATAAAAAGGAACCTGTATTGAGTATGTTATTGAAAAAAATAGTATCTCAGCATATCAGAATCAGGTTGCAATCACTTTTTGTACCTAGGGTATATACATACATAAATTTCACAACATACACTGTAAAAAAAAAATTTTTTCCTTATTTTTTCTTTTCTTTTCTTTTTTTTTTTTTCTCTCTTAATATTGTTAGCTCACTCACTGATATTGCAACACTATATAGGGTGATAGAAAGTATGAAAAAAATGTAACAAGTGAGGGGAATTACAAAATTCAAGGCTGAGATAGTAGAAGCTATTAATAAGTAAGTCAATTACATTATCTGCCTCTGTCCTAGACTAGGCACCTGCAAAAACTAATTAAGCTTTATATTATAGGATTAGGATATATATAACTAACTTTGTATAGTAGAATCCAGAACTAAGGGAAGAGAAGAGAGTATAGTAGAATCTGGATAGTATTAGGCGCAAGGACTAAACTGAGCCCCAAGCTATTCAAAATAGTTTAAGTATGGCTACTCATGTTTGTCAAGGTCCTCTAGTAAGTCTACCTCTAAGGTAGAGTTACTAGACTCATCATATACTAAAAAATCAGTTAACTATTGTAGATTAAGGGTAGAGGTAACTAACCTTCTATAGATATAATGGAGTGCTTATAGAGTATAGCAAGGGGTAGCCATAGATTATTATGGGGCAGCCATAAATTTTTATGGGCTGGCCTTATATGGACTAACGATATGAGGGCTAGGTATAGTATGTCATGTCTTACATACCTTACTCAGCTATACCTTGTAGCTTCTGTATAGCTTTCTATATAAACTTAACTGAAGATGTACTTTATTGGCAAATTGGGTAAGTACAAAAAAATTAATGGCAAATATGTTGTAAAATTTATAGTTAAGTATTTCAGTCTATTAGGTATGGAGGTTTTCTCGATATAATATCATAAGTAGAAGTGTGCAAAAATGCTTTACGGGGTATTAGATTTAGGTTAAAATAACGTCATACTGTTTAAAAGAGATTTTTACTGCACAGTTACAAAATACTAGTTTTGTCCACAAAACTGGAAAATTTTGCAAAGTTTGGTGATTATCCAGGCCGATACAACATGTATTACATAGGGTGAAAAATGATTGAAGGAGAACCTGAAATATGTTAAGTTTCAAGGATGGCTATTTTTCAGACAATTATTAGGGGATGTTAATAGTGTATATCTCAGGAGGTAGAATAGCTTAGTAAAGTCCTCACAGGCATAAAGCTATAAGTATTACTAAGTAAACTCAGATATCTTAACTTATTCTTCTCAACTAAACAAAGACTTTCCTACATCTACTAAGAGATAGAAAGTAAAGAAGTAAAGTGGCAAAGATAAGGTGAATATATTCTTAAGACTTAAAGCTAGTCTTGAAGCTAAGGAAGAAAGGAAGGAAAAGAGAAAGAGTGTGGAAACTCTATTCCCTAAAATCTAAAATACACTTTTATCCTCTAGCAGAGGAGAAAGAGTGTGTATACTCTATCCCTTTGGTCACACTCTCTAGCAGGGCAGGAACTTGTATGAACTTAATCGAATAGCCAAGAGAAAGAGTGTGTATACTCTTTTCCTATCAGTTACAATCTCTAGTAGGGCAGCAACTTATATGAACTTAATCGAATAGCCTAACTAAGAGAAGGAGCGATACATTACTAAGCACTATTAGGGTAACCCTTTATATGGTAAGAGAAAGAGTGTGCATACTCTTTTCCCATCAGTCATGCTCTCTAGTGGGGTGGCTCTTGTACAAACTCAATCGAATGGCGTAACTTAAAGAGGGAGCGATACATCGCTTGAGCGCTATCAGGGTAACCCTTTATATGGCTGAGAAAGATGATGATAATGATGATTACTCAGTTCTATTTTAACCATATGAGGCTACAAACTTTATAGATTCTCTGCCCATAGTGTTGAACATGATCAGAGCTGTCCATATGCAGTCAACGACTATGGCATATCCCCATATCGGAAACAGAATAAAGGAAACACCATTCAAAAAACACAAAAGAAATCCCCTTTCCAGCAAACCTTCTATGGTCCTAAAAAAACAAATAAAGGAAAGAAAAAGCTAAGCTACATGACTAATTCCCTACACTCCTCCCCTCCCCCCCCCCCTCATACTATAGAAACAACAAAAGGAAAGAAAAGGAAGAGCTGAAGAAATAATAGTCAGTCGCTTTACCCAAGGTATGGTGATGGATAGGCAAGATCCATCAAGTATCATTTTGGTGACCTATGCAATCACTCCAGGGGGCCTAAGCACCCCTCCTAGGAACTCTAAGAGTAATGCCTGAATCAAGGAGGTTTTGTAATGGTCAGAATCCCTACATAGCCAAGAAAGATGATAATAATTTTTCAGTTCAATTTAGTAACTACTCTACTCCTTCTATAGCTACCTGGGTTGTCTATATCCAGTTAACAACTATGGTGTATCACCTGTTTCTCCCCTAAACTGAACTGAAAAAGAAAAGAAAAGACAAAGGAACAAATCTCAAAACAATATAACCATATAACTGATTGTACCCGTCATAGGACAAAGTGGAAAAGAAAATATATAAGCAGATAATAAACAAGAAACAGCTATAACCCTCCTACTCCTCTCTAGCCAGGTGAACCTTATAATAACTAGTAGATTACGAGGTATAAGTATATACAAGTCAAATAAATATAAGAAATAAAGAAGCCAGGAAGAACCCAATACTAAGAAACAGTTACTGAGTAAACTAAGATAACTGTCCTAAAAATAAAAGGGAAGGCCAGTGGGGGAATTCAAGATTCTATTGATTTAGCAGTGGCAGCATAGAGATTGTCTACCCTTTGGTTCCTATCAGCTAAGGCTCATAGTTAATCAGGGTAGGTGGGATCATTGGCAGGGTGAAGAGTAAGACAGTTGGTGTACTTAGACACTATATGGTCGCATGATCTCCCTTTGCATTTACATTATGCATCACTATAGGAGTGCTCGAAGAGGGTGTGAGGTCTAGTATAGAGGTGGCACTGAGGAGGGTATGTGTATCAGAGCTGGTGGTGGCTGTAGCAGCAGCAGCATATACACTGGGTTATGTATGAAAAGGATAGGTATTGTTTGGTCCTGTATACCTTGTTAAGGATAGACAGTCCCTAGGAAATGAAGTAGTAGTTGTTGTTGACAATAATAGTTACTACAAGAGAGGAGGCAGTTTTGCCGATGAGCTTCTCCTTGGACACCAGCTAGTGTAGGGTTTAGGTGAGGAGTACTCTATAGTTGTATATTATAATTTCATTTATAATCTTGTTCATGTACTCTACCTTGGAGGTATTGGGCATGGGAGTTGGTATATTGTACATGATATACTTCTTGTAAAGGAAGTTTTGGCATAGCCTGGTAGTGTTAGGAAAGTGCTTTGGGATAGCTTCTTCGATGGTCACCTTATAGGTCAGCACTTGCTAGGTGGTAGTGTTCTCCATAATAGAGAGGAAGACATTACGGAGGCCTGCTTGGCCAATGGAGCAAATGTGGCATGTGGAGGGGGCTTTTTTATTCATGAGGGCTCTGTTAATATGGTCACAGAGGGTAATTAGGTTGAAGGAGGGGATCTCTCCCTCTCAGTTGACAATTATCTCTCTCTCCCTTTTGGAAGGATATTTGGGAGTGGGAGGAGCATTAGTGGGGGGGGGGGGGGGGT
>JABYPW010000608.1:0-23178 GCA_016880775.1 Phymatotrichopsis omnivora | reverse complement strand
CCATAGTATGTATTAAGGTATAAGGCATCTGCTATAATATATATGACAAGTGTGACGCTCCTATGTATGCGACTACGTCTTTGCTCTTAATTGAGTGTACACGGCCTGTCCATACAATAGTGACCGATAGGAAATCAAAGTCCTATATATGACAAGTGCACATAGCCCCTTGATCCTCTCATTATCTACCTATACCCTAATTCTATATAAATAATCAAGGTAGACTTAGATGAATTCACCTTGGATCATTGCTATGCTGGTTAAATTCAAAAAAAAGGTTGATATTTGTAGATATATATAGATTGAAAAAAATAGAGGAAGAAAGAAAAGGTAGTAGGTTCAAGGTAGCTACTAAATAGATATAGAGATGAAATGTTAATGATGATGATGATATTTATATCCTAGTTTTGATGAAATGTTAATCTTTAACTGATTGCTATATAGAGTAATAAATTTTAGTTTATATCAAGGTGAGAGTAACTATTACATATGTAAAGTACTTTATATAATTCATGTTAGCTAAGCCAATTTTATAGGCTTTTATTAAGGATTAGTATAGTTATAAGGACTATAAATCTCTATCTCCTTTATAATTCATATTGGATTTAGTTTATATAAACTTAATATAAAGCTAATATCATAACCCTTAATAAATATTACTACTCCTTTTTCCTTCTCTACTATAAGACTTTGACTTCCTATTAGTCACTACTATATAGACAGGGCATGTTGTTATAAACACTGGTAGTAGTCATGTCATTGGTACCTTAGCCCTGTGCTATGATTGAGTGCTTACTTAGATTGTCAACATGTGAGTATGCTGTCTTTATTCCCCACTATTGTGCTAGGTACTCTAGAGACAATCCTTGGTCACATAAGCTCATAGTATAGCATAGTATAATGTAGCTCTCCTATTATCTGCGACTAAACATATGGAGTCAGCCCTATAGTTACTGTATAATCAGCTATCTACATGATATAACATTGGCATAGTTAGCTATGAGGTCATGATTAGGCAATTAGACTCATATCATAAGAGACTACGATAAAAAGGGAGTAAGTCCCGATGTCATCCGAGGCGATCATAGTCGAATTGAGTACTAATTATATCCTGCCTATTTGTGACTCTACTACAGGTTTTAACAATTAGGAATTAGGAGATAGTCTAGAATAAGAATGATTCTTTGGGGTTCTATTTCCTTTATCATCTCTTTATTATCTTAGCTTGGGAAAAGGGTATTTAAGTGCATAGGTTTTTCTATCATATAGTTGCCATATGAAGGTTACCCTGATAGTGCTTAGTAAGAATCACTCCTTTGTACATGACTATGTACTGCTATTAAGTCAGTTGCTATAAGGCTATATCCTGTCTATACAATAGTGATCACAGGCTATGAGAATCTCTCTCTCTATCTTAGAGTCAAAAGATACATAGCCAGAGGATAAAGTGTATTTAAATAGGGAATAGATGTCTCTGTCTTAGAGTCTATGCCCTACTAGAGGAAAAAGTATATTTTAGCTATAGAATAGATATACTCTCTATCTTAGAGTCTTGTTAGTAAAAATATACCCTACTGGAGGAAAAAGTATATTTAAAGGGGAATAGATATATCTGTCTTAGAGTCTAGTCCATTCTATTAAGTTAGTAAAAAGATGCCCCACTAGAGGGAAAAGTGTATTTAAGTAGGGGAAAGATATTTCTATCTTAGAGTCTAGTCCATTCTATTTAGTAAAAAGATACCCTGCTAGAGGAAAAAGTGTATTTAGTAGGGAATAGATAATTCTGTCTTAGAGTCAAAAGTGTATTTTATTAGGGAGTAGATATTTCTATCTTAGAGTTTTAGGCCTCTTAGTTTATTTTTCCTCCCCCCATATTATAATGAGTAGAAACTATCATCAGTGCTACCTGAGCTGATGAAAAGACTATATATATCACTAAAGAATAATGATACTTTGAGCTATTTGCACACTACTATACCCCCCTAAATGAGACTATGACCTAGTGAAGTGATGATATCCTATAGGAGTGAATAGTAGTCACTGTAGATAGGTTAAGAACCCCTGCAGTACAACTCACCTTATTCACTACCATATCCCACATCACATAGGAGAGTCTCACAATAAAATGTGACTGTTAAATGTAGTACTTTGACTCTACAGTTCTTAGAGGTCCTAGGAGTAGTGTACAGGCTATATAGAACTAGAGTTTAAAGGAAAAATTGTACCACTAATTTGGATAATTGCTGCAATTATCTGAAGACCCAGTTTAACTACCTCAGCTAAAAATTAAAGAATAGCTGACCCTTAAACATCCTGAGTAAGATGCGACTATAAAAACTACTCACCAATCAAACAGCATCACTTATGTGATGAAACCCCCTAAACTAAGTGTAATAGAAGTGATTGCTATAGGCCCAAGGAAAAGGATACAGATAGAAGCAGTGAAGGATTTCTTTTATTAGGAAAGGGTAATGCTAATGGCAGGAGTAGAGGATTTTATTATCTTTCAAAAGGTATGTGGCTGGTATAGAGGATTTCCTTTTATCTACCACTTATAGCTATGTCTTTACGTTTAATATAAGTATAAATACCCTGCTAGATATAGGTAGATGTAAAACTCTTATATAGGAAAATAAATGCTCTATCTTAGAGTTTTTGAAGGAGTTCCTACACCAAGTCAAAGGTAAGCCTGATATAAAGAAAGGAACAGTGCTATCTAATAGCTAATTATCCCTATAGGTAGTGTACAACGTATACCTATCCCCAACCCAATACAAAGCAAGACAAATCTTCCAGGTACATAAATAAATTGAAGAGCATAGAGTGAAACTTAGCCTAGCCTGGTCCCCAGGGCATGAAGGAATAACTGGAAATAAATGAGTTAATATACTTACCAAAAAATAGTCCAAAAAACTACCTATCAGAAATCCAACAATAAAAGGCTCATCACAAGGTGAATAATATAATGAGTGACTAAAGAAAGGCTAAACCAATAGCTAGAACAAATAAATGGATGGCCCCTGCCAAAAAATAACCTGTATATACATATAGACAAATTCAATGCAGTGGGAGCCTTCTAATTCAGGTCAGGCTATGTGTATATCCTAAACCTTCTACACTTCTAAAAGGAATAGAATATTAGTCTATATGGGGAAGCATAGTCTATCGACCACTACCTTCAGGAATGCTAGGCAATGACTGAGGTCTGAAAACTCTATAAAAACAAGAGTACCAAGTATATTCTATATAAAGACTACAACCTCTAGATAAAACTCATTGAAAAAGGACTAGGGAAACCCCCAGAAGCTCTACCCCTATATCCTAAAGTAGTGATAGTTAAGAGGAGGACTTAAGGAACAGTGTTTGTTGAGGAACCTCTTTAGCAGTGGATTTTTCTCCTTTTCTCTTTTCTTTATATGTTATTTTTCTTTTTCTTCTTTCCTTTATCCTGTCCTGACCTTTCTCTACCTTATCTCAGTTAGTGGTACTTAGAGGTAGATTTTCTTTAATCTTCTTTTCATCAGTTATGTCTTCACTTTTAGTTAAGTGTAAATGTCCTACTGGTGGAAGGAGGATCCAAAACTAACTAATAAGTTAAAATGAATGATTCCATCTTAGAGTTTTTGCTGACCTTTTCTACCTTATTGCATTGAATAGTATGTAGCAGAGGATTTCTTTTCTTAATCTTCTTTTTACTAGTTAAGTCTTTGCTTTTAAATAAGTGTAAATACCTTGCTGGTAGAAGGATGATTTAAAACTAAGTAGTATAGGAAAATAAATGTATCTGTCTTAGAGTTTTTCCTTCTTCCCTTTTTAGCCTTAACTACATTATCTTCTCTGTAATCACTATTATGAAAGCCTTTAAGTTATCTTCAAGCCTTAAGAATATATTCATCTTTTCTCTTCTTTATTAGAAGTCTACCCTGATCTTGTAGGAGATAAAACTTTTCTAGTTGAGCTGCGATAGTTAAGATATCTGAGTTCACTTAGTAATCCTGTGATAATGTATATAGGGTTTTATCTACTAAGTATTTATAATCTATATAGGGTAATCCATCACACTATATTCTTAAAGAAGATGGCTTTCTCTTCTTAAGACATTCTAATACTAGATGCATCCTCCCTTGCTCTAGTTGTAGGCTCCCAGCCCACTAACCTATCAGTGCAAACACTTCATACTACCAGATCGTCAGCTAGTAATATAGCAATGCATAAGGATTCAACGATAGTCCTGTACAGTCTGGAGTTGGCCTATAGTAACTGCTACTAGAAAGTAATTATCGAGGAGTTCTCTAAGATAAATAATGCCCTCTAGGATGCAAGGGTATTTCTGGGGGAAGAGCCCTTCAAATAGGTACTTTAATCTAATGAAGAGGAGTTCGAAAAATAGAGAGATGATGTGGCAGCCATTGTTTATGCCACTGTTATCCTTCATAGGACAAGAGATAAACCTCTTTCTAAGATATCTATTATTATGAACACTGGTAGTGGTCAGCGTTAAGGTACCTGGATGATGTGCTATGATAGAGGTTATACTTAGAATGTCAACATGTGAGTATGCTATCTCTACCCTTCACCATTGTGTTAAGCACTCTGGAGACAATCCTCTATCACATAACCTTATGGCATGGCATGGTATGGTGTGGCTTTGCTGTTAGCCCTGACTAGGCATGGGAAGTCAGCCCTATGGTTACTATATGATCAGCTATTGGTATGACATGACATTGGCCTAGTCAGCCATGAGGTCATGATCAGGCAATCGGACTCATATTGCGAGAGACTATCATAAATTAGGAATGAGGCCCAAGAGTGTATTAGGCGATCTTAGTCATGTCAAAGTACTAATCGTAGCCTATCCTTTCTAGACTCTTCTACAGGTTTCAGTGACTAGGAATTAAGGGATGGTCTAGAATGCCAAAGGTTTCTTTATGTTTCCATTTCATTTGTCATCTCTTTGTCAGCTCAGGTGAAGGATGGGATATATAAGTGCACAGTTGTTCTTGTCTTGTCTTCCGGGGCGAGGATGGTCTAGTGGTATGGCTGTCCTGGTGTCGTTGTGCGGTAACGCGCAATGTCGTGGGTTCAAATCCCGCTCGTCCCATTCCATACCACGAATTACCGGTTGGTCGTGGGTTTTGTAGCGTAAGCGAGTTTTCCCCGACCGTGCAGGGTTGCCTAATTACTGGTTCAGTCCCTGTAAGCGAATGCGACCGATGATCTCAATGGCTGTATGAAGGGTTACCCTGATGGCGCTTAGCGAAGTATCGCTCCCTCTCTACTTAGGCCATCCGATTGAGTTCGCGCAAAGCCGCCCGGTAGAAGAGTGTGACCGATGGAAAAGAGAAAGCTTGTCTTGTCTTCCTCCCCACAGTACAACCCTGAAAAACTAGATGAATGGACAAAGGAAGCAGTCCAAAGCCTCCTAAACAGAATCAAAGAAAACAAAGCCCTGCCAACGATCACCATCCTCCCAAAATCTAAACCCTGGTGGACAAAAGAGCCCAGTGAAAAGAAAAAAGAGCTAGGCTAACTTAGAAGAAAAGGAACAAAAGAAGAAATACAAAAAGCCAAAAGAGACTTCAGGCATAAGGTACACGACACCAAAAAAGAACACTGGCATAAATTCCTAGCAGAAGTAAACAACAAAGACCTCTGGAAAGCCCTTAGGTACACGAGACCAGCAAGAGACATCCCCCTCCCCCCAATCGCAGGTGCAACAAACCTGAACGAAAAAGCACAGGCATTGATAGATCACTTCTTCCCCACCAAAGAAGACCCCCTCCCCCCGCCGCCGCCAAAAGAGAAGCTCACAGAAGACGAGATCATGGAAGAGGAACTCCGGTATGCCATAAGGAAAACGCTGCACACCACCACACCCGGCCCTGATCAGATAGGGTACACCCTCTGGAAACATCTCGTGGAAACCAGACCAGAAACAATAATCCAGATCATCCAGCTGCTCATGCAACACGGCGTACACCCCAAAGACTTCAAAGACACCCTAGGGATAGTACTAGCCAAACCAAAAAAGGACTCATACGAAAACCCAAACAGCTATAGGTGCATCTTTCTCATCAACACCCTGGGCAAAATACTGGAAAAGGTCATCACCCTAAGACTGTCCCAACATGCAATAGATAATAACATGATCACGGAAAACTAGTACGGAGCCCTTCCAGGGAGATCGGTGATAGATGCAATGAACGCCCTCAAACATGACGCCAGATGGGAACAAAATGAAGGAAAAAAGACCACCATGCTCTTCATGGACATCAAAAAAGGCTTTGACAGAGTCAACAAGAAAAAACTGCTCGACATCCTACGACAAGGAGGAACCCCTGAATACATAATCAGGTGGACATGGTCCTTCCTGAGCCAAAGGACTCTCTCGTTCTCCGATAAAGGGACGAGGTCAGACCTAGCAGATATAAACCCTGGACTCCCACAGGGTTCCCCCATCTCCCCCCTCCTATTCAACATCTATGTGGCAGAACTGACAAGAGACAGTGGGGCAAAAATAAGAGTTTACATGTATGTAGATGATATCTGTCTCCTTTGTTCGAGTGAAAGCTACAGGGAAAACTGCAGGATATTGGAAGACTTTGTAAAGAAAGAACTTAGGGAAAAGCTGGAAAACCTTCTACTCTCTCTCTTACCAGGAAAAACAGAACTCCAGCACATCAGGGCCAAACAACAGGACTGACTCCCCATAACGATAATAGGGGAAACAATACAGCATAAGGACACGGTCAGATACCTGGGAGTAATACTACACCGCGGGGAAAAGTACACTCAACACTGCCAGCACAGGCTAGGACAAGCGCAAACCAGCCTTTTCAACATCAGCAGATTGGCCACAGGAGCCAGAGGACTCAGCGTACACATGGCGAAAAAACTAGTCAGAGCGGTAGTATACCCATCCCTGTACTACGGAGCCGACACCTTCCACCCAAACCTGATCACAGAAAAAGCATTACAAACTCTGGAAAAAGGGTTGAGCCAGGCAGTGAAATGGGCCTGCGGAATGTTCAGATCAACCAACAACACCAAAGCGATCATCGAAGCAGGCCTCAACCCACCAGAAGTCAAAATCTAAAGGTACCAGAAGAACTACGGTGCCAGATTATTGGCTCTTGGGAAAGAGCATCCCATATACAACCGAATACCGCACCTACCCGATAGACCAAACAAAGGCCCTAGGCCCCCCAGAACGCCTACCTGGAACTGCAAAACCTTCTCTAGCACATGGTCCATGACCAGAATGCCACAAATAGATGCAATGCTCTGGAGCATAAAAGAAGAACTTGGCGAAAGACCCTTCTCTTTCAGCAAACTCGCCCCTCCCACAAGCACATGGCCTATCAGCACAACAGGAAAACTGAAGCTCGCAAAGTTCAAAGAGAAGAAAGAACAGCTCGAAACCTTCCTAAGGGCCTTCAAAGATGACCACCTAGCAATCTTCACAGATGCCTCCCAGGTAGGAGATAAAAACCAAATCGGAATAGGACTAATCGGGTACCTCAGCCATAAGGAAGTACTGAGAATCAGCAAAGGCCAAGGACACGGACTCCAAGTCTTCGACGGAGAACTATAAGTAATAAGAATGGCCTTCGAAGTGACTGCAAACCTCCAAAGGAAACACCAGAGCATTGCCAAGCTCACCATCCTCAGTGACTCTCAAGCAGTGCTGAGAGCAGCACAGAACCCCTACCCCTCGAAAACCAAGCACATAGCAAAAGAGATATTCTAAAGAAACGATGAACTGGTAAGACTGGGAATTGCAGCAAACACGGACTGGGTACTGGCACACCAATGCATCAGAGGAAACGAAGAAGCTGACCAAGAAGCAAAAAAGGCCTCGGAGGCACTGACCACGAAAAACCGAAAACACAAAAAGGTCATAACCAGGAGCACAATCAAGTGCAGAATCTGAACAATGCTCAAGTCCAAAATGGTCCAGCTCACCAGAAAGAAAGAACCGTACACGGACAAATACGATCACCTCCCAAGGTTCACAGCGACAAGAGCCTACCAATTCCGAACAGGACACATGTACATCCCCAACTTCAAACCCTGGGACAGAGAGCACAACATATGTCTGTGCGGAGCCCCCCAATCAGTTGAACACTTCCTCCTCAAATGCGAATCAGAGCATGGCCCCAGAAAGGACGTCCTACCCCAAGCGAACCTCAAGTCCCTACTCTACGAAAACCTGGACGAATAGAAAAAACTAGTCAAAAAAGGCCTCAGAAAACCACCAAATAAATGGAAACTGTGCAGACCCCCATAAGCCATCATTGAGAGAAGAGAGTAGAAGGTAAGGAAAAGAGGAGGAACCCCCTATCGTTTGCCCTTGCCTTTTAAAACAGAAATCCTTTCGGTACGAGTCGGCGGAGGAGTTTTGTAGGAATTTTCCTTTTTGTTGAAGCCATGACGCTCTTTTTATTTCCTTTCCTTTAGTTAGTCCATCCTATTAAGTTAGCGAAAAAGATGCCCCACTGGAGGAAAGTGTATATAGATAGTTATCTAAATGGGAATAGAGTTTACTTGTCTTGTCTTCTTTCCTTCCTTCCTTCTTTAGCACATAGCTTCCTGTCTTCTCTGTAATCACCATTGTGAAAGCCTTGAGTTATCTTCAAGCCTTAAAGAATATATTCAGCTTTTCTCGTCTTCCATCTGAAGTCCACCCGATTGTCATAGGAAAGATATCTTCCAGTTGAGCTTTCGTTTAGCTAAGATATCTGAGTTCACTCAGTAATGTTTACGAAGCATACCTGAGGTATCTTTACCGAGTCATATATGATCCATATAGGGTGATCCATTACACTATATTCTTTAAAAGAAGATGGCTTCTTCCTCTTCTGACATTCCAATGCCTGATGCATCCTCTCTCACTCTCGTTCTGGGCACACAGCTCACTAACCCCTTGGCCTGAACAGTTCAGACTACTTGTTTTTTGGCCTCTAATGTGTTTATGCATGAGGAGGCTACTATTGATCTCAAACCTGCCGAGTTAGCCTAGGCCAACAAGCACCAAAAAATGGTCATGGACAACTATATAGCTACTATGCAAGCCTTATACAAGGCTTAGCAATTCCTTAGGGAAGAGTCCTTTAAATGGGCCCTTCAAGACACCGAGGGTGAGTTTCAGAAACAGTGCGATGATGTGGCCTCCATTGTTTATCCCACCATCGTCCTTCATTGCACCTTCTAGAAGGCCCTCCCCAAGCTGTCCATGCCTTTTCCCCTATCCATAACAAATCTGCTCCTGTCTGCCATTGAGCAGATCCAGAAGGAGCGGGCCTCCTTTGCTCAAAGAGAGTTAGACTACACGAACACCCTGAATAAGGCCTATCAGGATATAGTCTAGGAGCTCAACTGTAAGTTGGTAGAGCTCTGTCAGCAGCTGGCAGACTAGGCTCTGCACCTACTAGCTTCCCCGAATGAGCAGATCGCCAATCTCACTACAACTTTGGCTAAAGCCAAGGCCAGAATTGAAGTCTTAGAGCAGGGTGAGGTCCCTCTCTAAGCTAGACTTAGTGAGGTGAATGAATAGGTTTTGCGCCTCAGGGTAGAGAATGAAGCCCTCTCTGCTAGGTCTACACTGAGGAAGGAAGATGTGGTCAAACTTAGGGAAGACCTGATAAAGGCTAACAATGATGCCAAGATGTGGAAGGACTTATACTATTAGTACAAGGAGCATTTTGGGTCCATAGTCTCACCTCCAGTTTCCAGTAACCCAGACGAGCTTGTAGATCTCGATGACAGAGTGACCTACATCTCCGCTCCTCCTCCATGTCCCTGGGGCTAACACCTTATCATACCTTCCTTTTAACCACCTTCCTAGCCTATCTCCCCTACTCCTCCTCTACTACCTTCCCATTCTGCCTTCGTAGGACCTTTACGGGGAAGGAGGCCAACCTCATTTGGATTGTTTGTACCTGCACCCTAAGAAACCTCTCCTCATACCCTTAGGGAGAGTGATGTTGTCCAGATAGTGTAGGAGATACTTCGAACCATACCCCGTCTAGCTCCTCCCTCTAACTAATCAACTCCTGCCCCTCCTCCCATGGTTCCGACCAGCTTTAAGGGTCCCAAGCCTGCTGATGCTAAGAAATTTTCAGGGAAGGCAGAGGATATAAGGAAGTTCATCGACTAATGTGAGAACTCCTTTACCCTCTAACCCTATGCCTTCCCCCATAACTGGATCAAGACTAGTTTTGCCTTGACATATATGACAGGTACGGTGGCAATCTGGTAGAGGGCTAATGCCTACAGGTGGACCACGGCAACCACCATTTGGTAGGACTTTACTGAAGTGGTGAAAACATACTTCAGGGCCTTTGCCACTAAACCCTATGCCATCAGGGAGATCATCAATGCCAGACAAACCAAGGGCATCCTCTCCTACCTTACCTATATGGAGGCGTTGAACCAGGTCACTCAACACGACTAGGAAACCTTTACGTTTTGGGTAGAGAGGGGCCTAAGGGAAGATCTCTGCCTGGCTATGGTGGCCTAGACTATGCACAATATGCCTGCCCCTGAATAGCTATCTCATGTGGTCTAAGTGGGCCTGGCAATGGAGGATGCATATATGGCCATCCAGGACTCCTAGAAGGGACACTTGACTAAGTAGACCACTGGCCAGTCTGCCCCCTCCTCCAAACTGAAAAAGACATAGGACAAGCATCCCTTAGGGTCCTCTTCCCAGGATAAAGGGAAGCTTCTTCAACTCACCAAGGAAAAGAAGGAGTGGGCTAGGAAGAACAAGGCCTATCTACACTGCTTGTCCAAACACTATAGTGTTAAGGACTGTTACTCAACTTGGAAGTTCTCCATCTCTGCTATCAAAATCACCTTGATGTTAACTAAGAGGAAAGCGGATGATCATAGGAACTCTTCCTCCTCCAAGCAGCTGAAGACATCTGCCTTGAGAGTGGTCGATCTCCCAGATGACTGCAAGGATAGGGATGATGTCCCCATGGTGTAAGTATTCCTTTCCCTATGGCATCCTATGCTACCTCTTCTATCGTTCTTTTTCCTTTGTTTCCTTTAAGACCCAGTTGGTTTGAAGCATTGGTTTTTTTTTGCACAAAATTTCCTTAAAGTCCATTGATTGAAATTTCCTTTGTACTTTCCTTTACTAAGGAGCTGGTGTTCAGAACCATTATTCCATTCTCGGTGGGTGGGCCTGGTAGCATTGAGGCTAATGTAATTCATGATACCCATAAGTGATGTGTTACAACCTGATGTCTGTATGACTATTATAATACCCTCATGTATTATTTTCCTTCTTTTCTTAGAGGTATTAATTAGAGGTTATGTTTTCCTTTTTCTTGCAAGTTCTGCCTGAGGAGGACCTATTCTGGGTCGAAATGTGCTGGCCATATAGCAGACCACCACTCTTTATAAATCTATCTGATTATCCATTCTACCTCCACCGCCTTTCCAACTCCTGTATTTGGAACAACCTCCTTGCAGACAAGACATATAGCGAGCTCTAGCCATAAGTTTCCTAGGGGAGATTAGGGAACGTATTCACTACTGCCACTATGTCAACCATAGTTTCCTCCAAAGAAGGCCCTACTTAGGGTAGGTATGTTACGGTTCCAGTCACCTTGTGCTGGAAAACCCATTCCGTTGAGGGTCCCCAAGTACACATGATCACAGCTACAGCCAAGCTAGACAACGGAGTAACCAGTGCTTATATCTCTGACTGGCTCCCTATCCTTAAGAAGATATAGTCCCAGGTGGTCAATGTCTTTGCCTATGATGGTTCCTGTCATCAAGAGTGGTACTACACTCCAAAGCTTCAGATGCAGGTCCTCAACTATCGCAAACTCATTGATTTCGACGTTGGCCCTATGCCTCTAGATGTAGACATATACATTCCTATTAAGTGGTTCCAATATCATGAACCACAGGTCGACTATGACTAGCCTATTCTTGTGGGATTCCCCTCCTCCAAATGCAAGAACTATCTCATGATACCCAATGTCCAGATAGCCTCAGCATTTGAATTGATCAAGGATGATGACTTTTACGCCAACTCTGAAGCTGTCAGTGGTGGACTGCTTAGGTAGGTAGATACCCCAGTCAATGAAGGAGTTATCCATCATTGGTGTAATACCATGACCAGAGGTCCTGTGGGCAATTTTGCTGAGCTCTTCATACAGTCTTCTATCTCCTCGACCTCCGAAGGTGATAAGTAGGAACAGATCTATCCTGCTATCTTCTCCAAATGCCTTACCTCTTTGCTCCCTCCCAATCAGGAATGGGATTGCAAAATCGATCTGAAGGAAGGAACGACTCCTCCCTAGGGCCCACTTTACCATCTATCTGAGACTTAGCTCTAGGCCCTGCATGAATACCTTGATTAGATGATCAAGGAGGGAAAGATAAGGCCTTCCAAGTCTCCCACATGCGCTTATATCCTATTTGTAAAGAAGGCTGATAGTTCCCTCTGCCTTTGTATCGACTACTGGGGTTTGAATAAGATTATTATTCAAAACCGCTATCCTCTCCCCCTTATGGGTAAACTTAGAGACTGAATTGGCAATGTGAAATAGTTCACCAAGCTCGACCTCAAGAATACCTACAACCTTATTCACATTGCTGAGGGTGATGAGTAGAAAACTTCCTTTCATACTTGTTATGGCCAGTATGAGTATTTGGTGATGCTATTTAGTCTCTGCAATGCCCCTGCTATCTTCCAGGAAATGATGAACACGATCTTCTATGACCTCCTTGATTTGGGTGTCCTTATCTATCAGGATGACATCCTCATGTATGCCATAACTAAGGAAGAACATGACCACCTTGTACATGAAGTCCTCAAGCACCTTGACAAACACAAGCTAGCCCTTAAGCCAGCTAAGTGTGTCTGGGCGGTCCATAAGGTAGAATTCCTTGGGTTCATCATATCTGACAAGGGTATTAGTATCTCTGAGGATAGAATTTAAGCTGTCCAAGATTGGCTGACTTCAACTATAGTTTGCAATGTCTGTTCTTTTCTGGGCCTGGTAAACTTTTATCGGGTCTTCATCCAAGGATTTTCAAAGATCACCATGCCCCTAACAAACCTCACTAAGCAAGACCAGCCCTGGACCTGGGGGTCTCTGCAGTAATCTGCCTTTGACACCCTCAAGGCCCTCTTCACCTCTATGCCTATCCTTGTCTATCACGATTCTCAAATCCCCTTGCAAGATGAAACCGATGCCAGTGACTTTACCCTTACGGGCATGCTATCACACCGGTTTCCAGATGGCTCTGTTTACCCTTTGGCCTTCCACTCTTGTAAACTTAAACCAGTGGAGCAGAATTATGAGATTTATGACAAGGAAATACTTGTAGTATTCGACTACCTTTACATGCAATGGAGACATTGGTGTGAGGGAACAGCTCATCTTGTGCTGGTGGTGATAGATTATAAGAACCTGGAGTACTTTACGACTACTCAGCTCCTCTCTAGGAGACAGGCCTGGTGGATGGAGAAATTGGGCACCATCGATTTCTAGGTAGTGTATCAGCCAGGTAAGTCCAATGATGCGGCTGATGCCTTGAGCAGATATGTGGACTATATCCCTACGGAGGGGGTACCCGAGCTCAGTCTTCTTTTTCTCAAGAAAGGACAGTATATTACTACAATTGAGAAGTCTTACACCTCACTCAGTCCTTCCTTTTACCAAGCCTTGAGAGAAGCCATTACTGCTGACCCGGAATGCCAAAGCATTCTGAGCTCGCCATAGGAACCCTACAGTGTTCATGATGGTCTTCCAATGTAGAATGGTGTGTGGTATGTCCCCTCTTCTCTCAGCACTAAGGTTCTCAAGTACAGGTATGATGACCCCATAGCAGGCCACTTAGGCTGAGATAAGACCTTTGATCTTATCGACAGAGATTTTTACTGGCTACATCGATGGCAGGATATAGCCGAGTATATCTCTGTGTGTGACCAGTACCAACAGAATAAAGCCTGCCAACACAAGGCCTATAGGTAACTGCTTCTATTAGAAATACCCTACAGGCTATGGGAATTGATCTCTATAGACTTTGTGATAGACCTCCCTCCTTCTGACAGCTTTACCTAAGTATAGGTGATCATTGACCATTTCTCCAAGATGGCGCATTTTATCCCTCTCGGCCATAATGTTGACTCCAGGCACCTCGCCAACATCTTTGTCTATGAGATTTGGAGACACCATAGCCTCCTGGCCAATTTTATCTCTGACTGTAACCCCAAGTTCGAAGCATGGTGGGGTTATGTGATAGAAAATCTCAGGGTTTGACTATCAAAGAGCACTGCCATTTACCCCCAAACCGACAGATAAAGTGAGCAGCTGAACCAGGTCCTGGAAGCCTACCTCTACACTTACGTCAACTTTGAGTAATCTGACTAGGTTTTCTTTCTTGCCCTAGCAGAATTCATACACAAGAATGCCAAATCATCCTCTACCGGGGTATCCCCTTTCTTCGCCAACTTCGGATATCATCCTTTACTTGATACAGTCCAAACTGTCTCTGCCTATTGGGGAAGTGAGGCCTTAACTCGAGAATGGACCACCATCTAGCAACATCTTTTCACAGCTCAACAAAAGATAGTTGCGTAGTACAACAAGTCTCACCAAGCCTTCCTAGTGCTTCAGCCTGGAGACTGCGTCCTCCTTAAGCGAGATAATATCACCCCATCGCGACCCTCCCACAAGCTAGATGATAAGTTTATAGGCCCCTTCAAGGTAATTAAACCCATAGGGCCTTGGGCCTACAAACTTAAGCTTTCCTTTTCTTGGAAGATCTACCCTATTTTCTACGTCTCTAAGCTAGAACCCTACAATGTCTCTGGCTGGTTCCCTGTTCACCCTCCTCCTACTCCTGAGATTGAGGAGGGAGAGAATTACTTCTTTATTTCCAAAATCACTAAAGTTCAGAACAACTGGAAAACTAGATGGGTGGAATACTTGGTGTTGTGGGAAGGATACTCTTGTGATGAGGGGAGTTGGGAACCTTTGGAGTCACTGCTAGTAAACAGCGAACCTATTGATGCTCTTTTGACCTTTCAACAGGCCTATCCAGAGGTAGAGCACCAAGCTACTGAGTCAGAGGAGGCTCTACCATATAAGCGGAGAAGGAGGAATTGAGGTATGTATAGTTACTCTTTCCTCTAAAGTTGGTTTCCCTTTAATGCAGCGGGGTGACACCATCGTGTCCTTTGCATGGTCCTAAGTCCCCTTTAACCTCTATTGAGTCAGGATGATCTCCCCCTACAAGCTGTAAGAAACTGTCCTCTCATCCTGGTTGCTCTCAGGGAGAGAAGGAGAATCAACATAAAGCTAACTCCTACATGCATATGGACTATATGCCTTAGAAGGAGCGTAGTGTTACAAATACTGGTAGTGGTCAGCGTCAAGGTACCTAGATGATGCGCTATAATAGAGGTTACACTTAGTATGTCAACATATGAGTATGCTATCTCTACCCTTCACCATTGTAATAAGTGCTCTGGAGATGATCCTCTGTCACATGACCTCATAGTATGGCGTGGCATGGTGTGGCTTTGCCGTTAGCCCTGACTAGGTATGGGAAGTCAGCCCCATGGTTACCATGTGATTAGCTATCAGCATGATGCAACATTGGCCAAGTTAGCCATGAGGTCATGATTGGGTGATCGGACTCATATTGCAAGAGACTATCACAAATTGGGAGTGAGGCCTAAGAGTGTAGTAGGTGATCTTAGTTAAGTCGAAGTATTAATCATAGCCTGTCCTTTCTACACTCTTCTACAGGTTTCAGTGATTAGGAATTAAGGGATGGTCTAGAATGCCAAATGTTTCTTTGTGTTTCCATTTCATTTGTCATCTCTTTGTCAGCTTGGGTGAAGGATGGGATATATAAGTGCACAGTTGTTATTGCCTTGTCTTCTTTCCTTCCTTCCTTCTTTAGTACATACCTTCCTGTCTACTCTGCGATCACCATTGTGAAAGCCTTGAGTTATCTTCAAGCCTTAAAGAATATATTTGTCTTTTCTTGTCTTCTATCTGAAGTCCACCCAATCGTCATAGGAAAGATATCTTCCAGTTGAGCTTTCATTTAGCTGAGATATCTGAGTTCACTCAGTAACATTTGCAAAGCATACCTGAGGTATCTTTACTGAGTCATATACGATCTATATAGGGTGATCCATCACATCTATAGCCTTTCCTCCTACTATAACAAATTTACTCCTGTCTACAGTAGACCAGATCTAGAAGGAGTAGGTAATATATACCCAAAGGGAGGTCAAGTACACTAACTCACTGAATATACCACATCAGTAGCTTGTTGAGAATCTTAACAGTCAGATTAGAGAGATTTACAAATAGCTTATAGAGTAGGCTCTCAACCTCCTAGCCTCTCTAAATAAATGAATCACCACCCTCTCCCACTCACTAACAGAAGTAAAGAGCAGGGTTAAAGCCATATAGTAGAATGAGGTAGCACTCTAGGTATTATAGGAGGTGTCTTCTTGATAGTTCAGTAACATGTAAGTACTACTCAACAAAGATTGTGTTACTGAGTAAACTCAGATATCTCAATATCTAAGTCTGGATCTATAAATACAAGTTCCTAGAGAAGAGTAGAGAAGTACAAGAGAAGTTTTACTAGCAAAGAATGAATATATTCTTAAGGCTTATAGCTAGTCTATAGACTAAGTATAATAGTGAACTGAGGGAGAAGCATATCGTCTGTAGACTAAAGAGAGAAGAAAAGAAAGAACACTGAACATGATGATGATGATGATGATTCATTCTTTATTTTCTAAACTACTCTTCATAGTTTACAAAATAATGTATATGCTGTGTAAGACTATGGTGTACCTAAAAGTGAATCTCCACCAGAAAGAAAGGAAATAACATGCTCAAAGAAATCCTCCTCAAAACACCCCTAAAAGTATAAGCAAGTTACTAGATACATGAAAAAGAAAGTAAAATCTATTTCCTCCACTCAAAAACTACTATCACTAGTCCTAGGTAATAAGGAAACTTGTTTGTGTTGTATTAATGCTAGCAAGGTGATTGATTCAATGTGACTGCATAGCCTTGTATCATTTAGGTTATCATGCTCTGTTTTTTTTGTGGTTACGTATTCTGCAGGAGGGAGAGCATATAATGTATTTAGTTTAGTTTGTTTTATTCTTGTGTTCCTAGCTTATGTTTACTTGTATTAGTGGCATGAGGGGCATTGAGGTTTTTGTTGCAGCAAAAGAGGCTACTATAGTGGTCTTGTGTAATTGCTCTGGAGGACCTAAGCACCCCTCATAGGAACTCTAAGAGCATCGCATGTGGGGGTATTGTACAGTCAGAGGTTCACTTAAGTGACATGGTATAACAGTATGATCCTATATCGCAATGTCACTAAGGAGTCTAACCACATGTATCTACTTACCTGATTACTTACATGGTAGAGGTAAAGGTCTACTCCTTACTAGGTAGAAGTGTGATACTAATGTAGGTAGATACAGCAACTTGCTGTAGAGTCTATAGAGTAGATTAAGCTGCCTACAGGTTAAACTACTAATTATCTTTCTTAGGACTACCAGGGTTGACTTGTACATAATAGAGTTAAGAGCAGTGTCCAGCCTTTGTTAGAGCTTAAAAGTACCTAAGCAGACCTCTTACAAACTAGTATAAAGACTTCCTACTACCATTATGCTTATTAGCACTTTACTACCCTTACTGCTACTTAGATATTGAATTTAGGGTAATAGGAAAGAGTTACCAGTAATGTATTAACTAGGCCCTTGCTTCCTCACCCTAGCGTAATACATCAGTTGCTATTATGTTCCCTCAGTCACTATTATATAGACAGGTCATGTAATCTTAATTAAGAGTAAAGCCATAGTCACATATATATGAGATCAAGCCTATTGTTGTATCTGTCAGTCGGGTTTACGGTCAGGGGAAGCGGAGGATTTCTTTTGTTTAAAGGGTAATACGAATGGCAGGAGCAGTGGATTTCCTTTGTTTTTAGCCATGTCACTCATTTTATTTCCTCTTTTCATAGCTAGACCATTTGATTAAGTTCGTAGAAAAGTCACCCCACTATGGGAAGAGTGTATTTAAATAGGGAATAGAGTACCATCATATATATAGGAGCAATACTTGCTAAGTGTTATCATGGTAACCTTCATATATCCATTGTGATTATCAGTCATATTTGCTTATATAGACTCACTATTAATTATGGAACTATGTATAGTCAGGGAAAACTTGCTTATACTGCAAAACCCATAACTAACTAGGAAATCTTAGTATTAAGGTATAGGCCATATGAAGGGTTACCCTGACAGCACTTAGCGATGTATCACTCCATCTCTTAGTTAGGCCATTCGATTAAGTTCGTAAATAGTGCCGCTCCACTAGAGATTGTGACTGATAGAAGAAGAGTATAGTATTAAGGTATAGCATAAGCAGGATTTAAACCTACAATATTATGTATTACTGTATAATGATACTAGGACAGCTATACTACTAGACTATCTTTGCCCTGCATAATATATCACTTGCAATTATATTCCCTTAGTTACTATTATATAGATATGTTGGGTATACTTAATTAAGAGTAAGGCTATAGTTATATATATAGGAGTAATACTTGCTAAGTACTATCAGGGTAACCTTCATACAGCTATTAAGGTCATTAGTCATATTTGCTTATATAGACTCAATAGTAATTAGGGAACTATATATAGTCAGGGAAAACTTGCTTACACTACAAAACCTATAACTAACTGGGAAATCATAGTATTAAGGTATGGTGTGAGCAGGATTTGAACCTATGATATTACACATTACTGTATAATAACACCAGGATATCCATACTACTAGACCATCCTTACTCCTGCATAATACATCACTTGCTATTATATTCTATCAGTCACTATTATATAGACAAGTTAGGTACACTCAATTAAGAGCAAGGCCATAGTCATATACATAGGAGGCTATTCTATTAAGTTAGTATATCATGCCATCCCACTATATGGAGAGTGTAGTTAGCTTTTTAGCTTAGGGAATAGAGTATTCACATACATAGGAGTGATAGTTGTCAAGTGCCATTAGGGTAACCTTTATATAGCTAGATAATAATACATCACTTGTAATTATGTTCCCTTAGTTACTATTATATATATAGATCAGGTACACTCAATTAAGAGCAAGGCTATAGTCATATACATAGGGGAGATACTCACTAAGCACCATCAGGGTAACCTTTATACAGCAAATAATACATCACTTATCCACTCCCTCTTATATACCCAATTTTAACTAAGTACTTATATAAGGAATTATAAAGGAAAAGAACTTCATCAAAACATTCCATTACAAATTCCTATATGCTTAATAAACTCTGTAGAAGGTTGATCATATGATTAATCTAGAATCAGCTTATGTTTAGGCAAGATTATCCTTACCTCTCAGAGGGGATACCTCCAAGGGTTACATCCTCTAATGATATGGCTAATCAGTATGTCATAACAAGATTGGGGTGACTAGTCCTGTTATCAGTCAATTGTAGCCAATCCCATGTATATCACATTATCAAAGCCTTACTTCACTTAGCTAGAGCTTAGCAGTGACAATACTTACTACATGATACTATAGTACTATTGCCCTAAGGGAGAGAAGTACTGACATGTTCTTATATAACCTATACATTAGCCTGGAACTAAGTTCTGCACATGACCTAGTACCTGGCTTGACCATGAATATAGTATTCTATAATAATTAGTAGTATACACACCTTTATAGTTAATGTATTTAAGGGTAGTATCCTTATTTTATCAGCCTTCAAAGGAAAAAGTGAATAATCATCATCACTATCATCATCATCACATTTCTAGCCTCCAAATTACTAAAGAGGTATTAGAAAATGAAGAATAAATAATAATAAAAAAAAAACATTATTAGCCTATATACTATAGTGAGATATACACTATAGCTAGATTATACTATAGCTACATAGCTATATATAGATATTATTTTATAATAACCTCTTCAGAGTTTTAAAGAATAAACATGAGTTACAAATTGTAAGCCTTATCTTTTAAAGCTAGTATAGCTATACAAGGAGGTTCTTGTAGATGGCCCCTTATAGGGCTATAAAGAAAAATAAAAAATGAATCACACCATTATCCTTGAAAGGGTAATTCACTTCCTAGTGGTCACTATGTAAGGATAAAGCATTACACTTATTCAAGAGTATATGACATAGTTATATAATACAGGAGCAAACTTACTAAGTACTATCAGGGTAACCCTTTATATGGTCTTAGCCTTGAGAGGAGTAGGAGGGTCCTTATATACTTATTTAATCTTACTTGTAGTTATGTATATACTAGTACTACTATAGGCATATTTTCTATAGTATAGTTTCTTTAATCTTTTTGCTTTTATTATAAGAGGAGTCCTTTAAGGGTAGTACACCATAGTTATAGACTTTATATAGAAGGTGTCCCCAGCAATGTAGTTAGCTCTAGTCAGCTGTGAAAGGGATTGCTCTCTAAAGTGAGGTATAAGATAACCCTAGTAGTTCTAAGAAGGATAATTAATAGTTTAACCTATGGTTAGCTTAAGTTAGTCTATGGACTCTATAGCCTATTGCCATAGCTACCTCTATAGTATCACACTTATACCTCAGTGGACCTTACCTCTCTGTCTTACTATGGGAGCTATAGAACTTAGTTTTTTATATAATTAAGTTTGTATATAACATCCTATTTCTATATACATCAAAGCAATTTACGTTACCAAGATAAAGCAATGTAGTTATCTGGAATAGAAATAAGAAATTATTATCATTATAATTATTGGCCTTTAATCTTATAGTTAGGGTTACTATAAGAGTATTTAGTAAGGAGATACTTACTAGTATAGAAGTAGTAGATAGGTTTAGAAGTATAGTATAGCTAGTGGTACCTAAATTAGTTATAGGAGGTGTACTAGGTAGTATTACTAATAGCTATATATTATTTAATTTTTCAGTTTTTATTTAGGATTGTAAGACCCTTAGAGATATAGTAGTAACTATTATAAAATATTATAGTAACAATAATATAGGAAGATTTTTTAGTAGTAACATTATCCTTAGAAGCCAGCCAGTATAGGGTTTATACAAGGAAGACTCTATGGTTAAATATTGTAACCTTTTTATAGCATAATATAGAATACTCATAAATTTGAGGTATACAACTATTATAGTCATAGTAGGACATGAGCTACATTATGCTTACACTTATTACTTATGTAACTTACTAAGTATTGAGTATTACAATTACCTTACTAATAAACTTATCACTTTAAAGCTCTATTAGGAGCTGCTTCTATTTCTAAAACTATTATAAATCTGAATTATTAGTACTGTACTTAAATAGAAATAGGGGATACTACTACTAGTAATAAGGCCTTTAGAGACTATCTATTATCACTATCCTAGAAAGTATTAGTTTTAGGCTTATTATAGAGAGGGAGAAGTTTATTTTTATTTTCTGATATGAAAGAGGGAAAAAAAAAATTAACTTCTTCCTCAAGCATAGGTAGGTAGGTAGTATTCAATTTATTGTTTAAAGGTACAAAGCTTATGACTTTCTTCAAGTATGATACAAAAAACCCTAGTAAACATAAATGATCTAAACCCTATTAAGACCTCCTAGAGCCTTACTATACCACCTCTTTCTAACCTGCTTATGATAGAGATCTGCTGCCTAAAGGAGGATAATAGAATATCGAAGGAAATAAGAGACTGGAAAACAAAAGGTAATACTAAGACAAGAATAGGATTATAAGGGGAAGTAAGTGGCTTATTACATATAAGGCTCTCTCCTATTTTTATATAAAATTAGTTAGATACAGCAATACCTCTTCTATTATTTAGTTGAATATAGAGGATACCCCTACTATTAAGGTTATTATATATATGTAGCATATCCTGTACTCTATTTATAAGTTTTGTTATCATTCCTAGCATTCACCTAGGCTTCTTGCACACTTCTACCTACCCCCCATCTTGAGGTGGTACCTCAACACTAACCTTTTCATGATAGTTTAAAGACCTCCTATTATAATACCTCTTCTCACACACTCTTTTACTTTCAGAACCTTGTGGCCTAGAGTCCCCTACTCACTCCTTTCTACTCCAAACCTCGAATATAAGCTAGTCCAGTGAACTATAGTTTGCCCCTTAGATAGAAGTTGGTGCACAACATACAAACTGTGTGAGCAAGAACCACGTTCCGAAGTTTGGAAATTACTTAAGCACCTGGAAGTTTCGCTAAGGGAATTTTTTTTTTATGAGATTTTTTTTCAGCATAGTGTGACCTTCGGTATTGTACTACGAGACTCGCGATACACTTGAATTTTTATACCAAGTTTTTTTTATTTCTGCCATGCACCCCACTCCCTGACGCTGATCTTTCTAATGAACCAATCAAATACCTTATTTTCCTCGCCTTTGGCTTTGTTTACATTTGAAATTATGGCGCCGTCTCGTAACCTCCAAAGTTATAGAATTAGCGGAATTCAGTCCCCGACTTGGCGGTGTTAACTTTTTTTTTTATAAGATTGCCGCTGTTGCTATGGATACGAAGTTGCTAACTTCGTGCGAAACCTCCCTACTACGCCACCGCTCGGCAACTCGTTGCTTTACAAACTGAAGAAGGTTTGCCGGATCCCTCGATTAAGAAAATTTGTTTGGTATATCGATGGAACAAAAACCGGGTTTCCGATTCAAAACCTGCGCTGTCGGAATTTGAGGTACTGGTTAATTTGGGATAGTTGTTCGCTTGGATGTGGGCTTCCTTTCTGCTTCTATGCGTGTTGCTTGCAGTTTTTCTCTTTCGCTTTCATGATCTCTGTGCCTGCGTTATGATTGTTAGACGGCTTTTTCGGGCCCGCTGAGTGTGGAGGGTTTGAGACGGGTTGTTTTTTCCCCCCCCTTTCTGTTTCCTTTTTGCTGGGTAGACTAGCTTATTGTTACGTTCTGCTAAGCTCCTTTTTTGTTATTGTGTATTTGTCTTCAGGGAATGTGTGGAACGGTGGAGTTTTTACGCCATGGCCTAGTTGCTACATGCGACGATTTGTACCCAGAACAAATACAAAGGAGATATTTAAAAAAAAAAAAAAAAAAAAAAAAAAAAAGTTA
>JABYPW010000607.1:11815-23203 GCA_016880775.1 Phymatotrichopsis omnivora | reverse complement strand
TAAATATTGTAGATAGACTCTAAATTTTATTTGTGCTCACTACTAACATGAGATGAAGTGACCATTCTGCTTATATGTCATGTGAAAAGAAATACCATTATACAACCTAATATAAAACTTGTGTAAGAATTGTATAACAAGATAACTAGTAATTTGACTATGCAGTGATAGAGCTTGAGTTATGACTAGCTATTTCTATTTATAGGTTTTAATTTGAATTTTACTTTTTCATAAAGAAAATAACAGAAAGTTATATGAAAGAATGTTGAGGCTCTGGTTGTATTATACGAATATTTGAGATATGTGTTTTATTGTTAGAATAATGTTAGGAGTTCTATACTGCCCTAGCAATATATAATATATTCTTGCTCACCTACATGTATGTTTTCTCATTCACCTTCTTCAGGTTTTGTGCTAAATAAAGTCCAATTGAAGTTAAAGCATATATATTCTTGTATGACATTATTTTAGAGGCAATGGTAATGAATTGCTATCATTTGTAATCTGTTGATATGATAAGAGAGCAAAACTTCACATAGATGTAGCAAAAATGCCCTAGGCAATTATATAACCAAAAGCTAGAAGTGTGAATCCTAAATACTTACTGCTATAGAATGATTTTTTTTTTTTTCCCTTCATATAATTGTATATGTAGTTGTGTATAAAATATAACTTCTTTGTTGTTGTACAGATTATCTCACTTCCCTATCTTATCTCACTTCACTATCAAATACATTATTACCCAATCTGCACTCCATTCCTCATTGTCACCTTCCTAGTAATGATTGATAACCTCATGATTCATGACTCATGATACCCATGATGCACAAGAGATATTGGTATCAGGCAGTGAATGGAAGGTTGGTGGGTGAAAGACAGTTATATATAATATGAGAAGCAGAAATGAAAGAAATGGTGAAGAGAGGAAGTACACTCAGGAAGGTAAATCTACGCTAGCAACCTCATTAAACTAAAAAATGCCACACCTCTTGTCCATGATACTTATGTGTAATACAGATACTAAAGCCTACAAAAGTTATGAGAGATGAGTATGGAAACATCTGCTACCAGCCAAATTTCAGAACAAATTTTAGAGATGTAATTGTGAGTGATAGAAACAAAGTGGCTATTGGACTAGAAAAAGGTAATATCTAGTATACATACATCTACATATACTATCATTAAGATTGGCAAATACATTGTATTACATGTTTTATTATGTTATAATTGAGAAGATACCATCTTGGTAAAAGAGAAATATTGGCATAATAATGAGGTAAGCAAAAAACTCCTAGCTTCGGACAAAAATAACTGTTTGCAGTGTATCGAGCCTTGAATATTTCAGCAATATAATCTAAAATGTATGGAAATTACTCTTCTTCTCCAATCATTACAATTGTGATGAGAGCTTACTTTGTATCAAAAATACAATCTATATTATTTCTATCGGGTTTTTTATGCAGCCCTATAATCCTAGTTGTGAATTTTTTGTCAGACAAAGGTATCATATAGATGTTTTTACATTTCTAACTCTTCAATATCAAAGGAATCAGAATTTCAATATGTCCAAAACTAATACCAACTACAGAATACCATGCTCATTGGTGTATGCCAGTATGGCAAACAAAACCTTTAACTAAACATAGTTATTTGTTACAATTATAAGAGGGAGCTCATTGAGTTATGAGTTTTAGAGAGGTAAAAGATATTTGAAAATAGCCATCAGTGGAATGATCTCTTATACACATCTATTTTATCTTCCTTGAATATCACTTTCTAGTAAGGCCTTTGTATCTTTCAGTAAGCAAAGGATACAAACTTGTTTAATACCACTATTAAGGTACTTAGCTCAGTGGAAACAAAAGTCTGTCATCTCCTTTGCTATACACAATACATATATCCAATTACCAATATTTTCACAATTAAGGACCTCTGGCCACAGCTCATGCCAGGGTAATCATCATGATTCCTTCCCATAATATATTCAGATGGGATCTATATCAGATCCACAGGATATAGAAGTATATTGGGAGGGGTGATCTAGATTTCTTTGAACTCGTTGACATTTAATCTATGAAACTATAAGTGACTGATCTTTGCTCATATACTAAAAGTGACTAACTTTGTGCATATTGTAGATACAATCCTTATCATATTCACTCAGAACTTCTTTCAGAGTAACCAATTCTGTCTCAACATTATCACTCCCTAGAGCTGATACTACTTCTCTATGTTTTTCATGAGCTTTCACACCATACTTTCTATTCTACCTTACCAACTAAACCTCTGACCATTCTAGGTCCTAGATATTATCATAGATCAGAATCTGTTCCTAAGAATGGGATGCCTTTTCTTTGAGAATAGTACAAGTAATTGCCATTTTATACTGCATCTATTCATGCCATTTATACAAGGCTGACTTTAATTCAAGCTATTGTATATCTCATTACCATTTTGTATCTCATTGACATTCTGCATCTCATTATTTTACATAAGAGGTAGAATTTATAAGTCTGAAAGAAGCTGTTTCTACTGACTGATTTGCAATTAGCTTAGCCATTTAACATTATTTTTTACTCAGAAACACTGCTAAATTTCCTTAAAAGATTTTGCCAGGTTTATCCATGTTTATTTATAAATGGAAAGTTTTTTGCTCCAAGACCAAGAATCATGACAATTAGAATGCATATTAGGCATTGGCTTGATAGAAATTTCATGAAGAATTCATAGAAATTTGATGAAAATCAAGGTCAGAAATACATGTAAGTAGTGAAAACTTTGTCTACATCAAGAATTAGGTTGTTTGAGTCTTAAAAATAGCCAACTATAGCAATTAAACTTGCTCTCATTATAAGGATTTCTATATAGGCAGTATTTAAGAAATTCCTTGTAATAGGAGTTCCTTAAATTCTAACCTAATTTATGTTAGAACTGAGAATTTAGTTCCTTTTAAGAGGGTTTTTCCTTATAGTGGGGTTCCTTACAACAGCAGCCTACTGTATTAGTGTCAAAATCAAGTTACTTTATATGATGTATAGCTTTTAAAGATAGAAAAGAGAATGATGCCTTCATGGTAAAATCCTTGAGTGGTAGCATAAAGTACCATGGCTTGAAGGGCAAGAGCATAAACTACAAAGGCACTTCTACTATGAGATGCTTATCATTATACTACGAATACTTTTACTTTCAAATACTATATATTGGGACATGTAATTAGTCAGTATCATTGAACTGGATTGAGTAGATGTAGAAAATTTCCCTTCTATTGAAGTGATTATAATATACTGAAAAAAATTGAAAAACAAAAAAAATAAAAACAAAAATGAATATTTTCATAGTCTAACAAATAATTGTAGAGTGAGTGTAGGTATAAAGGGTCTCTGTAAAGAACTTGATATATTTGTCAGCAATAGCAAGTTGTGAGCTAAATAGAAAATGAAGAAAGTATAACTGGACAACTAATAACAACAACAGTGTAGTATAATAGTGGTGACCCTGAATAGAAAATATATCATACATTACAGGTAGTTAACCTTTGTTCATAGGTTAGGATTGCTGGACTTTTTAGTGTGAAGGAATAGATGAAGGAGATAGCAGTATTTTGTTGGCAGTTTGAGAACCCTAAATACAAAGTTGTTTTTTTTTATTTTACTACACTGGATGAATGTTTAGTAATGCTAAAAAAAGATTAGTATCTGGTATTGCCGAGCCAGTAAAAAAAAGCAGGTTTTTTTTTTAGATCCTCTTACTTTATGAATATACTAGATCACTATAGGAATCTTGCCCTTATTCCAGGAATATAGGACCAAAAATACTAACCCCTGAAGGGGTAAGGTGGAATACAATTTCAACTTTTCTAGAGTTTAATATTAGTATAGTTTGCTATAAGATACTAAATAGTTTATGGAATATTTTGTAGTTTCAGCACAAAAAAGCAAACCATACATGCTAAGAGTTAGTTAGAACATGTAGTTTGTTGCTAGGCTTTCTGGCAAGTCGGATGCTATTGCAGGGAATATGGAAATGTCTAGCAATTTAACAAACAATCATAGTCTCAGGGATGAAAGACTGCTCTCTAGTTATCTCAGGCATAGTCTTAGGATGGGATTGGTGCTTTACTATATCATAGTTGGTTATTGCTGAAGGATATAGACCTCTGTCACTTATAACTATGATAAGGATGCTATTGCAAATGATAAAGAATTCCCCAACAGGGTAAGTAAAATTTGAATATAATCATCAGTTACTAAAAAAATAAGGAATACAAAAACTCTATTGATCAATTGGTTATATAATTGTATAGTACAGGTGACCTTCTTACATCCTTATCTTACAGTTCATAACCCAAACAAATAAAGTATCTTTTCTAAAAGGTAGAACAATTAGACCTTATAGTATTGGGGATGTATTGCTGCAATATGAAGCTCTAATACACTTTAATAGACATTCGATATATGCATCTATTCTTGGATGTCAAGTTTTTGAGAGATCTTTTACATAGAAAAATGATCTATAATTGATAGTACCCAGTAGAATGTGATGTTTTATTTTTTATTTTTTATTTTTTCTCACCCACAAGTTACCTTCTCACTTGTAGCAGCTCTCCTCTCTATTTAGGCTTTCTACAGCTACAGTATCTATTATAAAGAGAAATTTCATAAATAAAGCACCATATACATCCAGAGATATATTCTATATTCAGAGACAATATATATATTCAACAATGCCAATGATATCTAGGAATGTTATCCATCTTCAGAAAAGTCATCTATACTCAGAAATATCGTCTAAATTTATGATTATCACCCATATTCAGGAACCTCACCTGTACATAAAAACTTGTCTATATACAGAAACGTCGTCTATATTCAGCGATGTCATCGATATTCATTGACATTGTCTCAATTGAGAGATGTTGAATATATTCAGAGATATTTAGAATGCAAGTACACCACACAACTATGTGTTGCATGATGATATTATATGTAATTGCTATCAGTGTATCCTCCATTGTCACCTAGGAATCTTCCATGTACTAGTTTACAACAATGTTAATCTCTATAACATATACTTGATAATAAAGGTTATATCTACAGGTTGTAAGGTCTACACAAAGAGTATATTGTCATTGTCAAGCAAGCCATCTTTTTTCTTACTTTGTATATATTTCCAAGTACAAAATTAATTGTATACAGACACTGAGTTTCTACTACATATGATGTGTTTTTTTCTACTATGTCTTTCTCTGCCTTAATTACTTAATCTTCACAATGCTAAAACATCGCTCTTACTTATGTACTCACATTTCCCTCTAAGGCCATCCTTGCTGAATAAGGAATATACTAATTTCTAGTTATCTTCATGTATATAGAGGTATATTTCATAGCAGTTAGAATAGGTCACCTGCTCCCGAAGTAATTTAGTTTTTTTTTGTTATTGTTAGGTGATGTAGATGGTATAAATATACCATATTTTACCATTTTAAAAGTTAAACATTAGCCAACATAGTTCTAGTTCTTTGTAAAATTGAAGTCTTTTGAATTTCTCATGATGAGAAATATACTGGTTGTGTCTATGTCCTATATTTTCACAATATATAAGAAATTTTCATATTTTGATTATATTATGTATTCTAGAACAATATGGCATTCTGCCACATTACAGTGTTTTAGTTTATAGATGACAGCTCTAAAAATTAAAGATGTCTCTAAATATATAGGATTTGATCTTCCTTCAGATCACTGATGTACAGATAGGGTATTGCACAAACTTAATTACAGATAACATAGTTGCATAACACAAGAGCAAATTCACTTATTACTATTAGGGTAACCCTTCATATAGCATCTCTGCACACATTCTCTCAGTAGCCTATACACTTTTATAGTCATAGAACTAGGATGTCAGGCAAACTTAATTGCATATAATATAAGTTCTATAGCTCCTATTTAGTACAAGGTAGAGTTGTACGTTTCCATTAGGTCTAAGTGTAATACCCTGAGCATGCATTATGCTATACAGGTAGACACAGCAATAGGCTGAGGAGTCTGTACACTAGCTTAAGTGGACCTCAGGTTAAACTATTGATTACCTTTCTCAGGACTACCAGGGTGTAATAACTTACACCTAATAAGGAGAGGTCAACTGGCCTTAGTCTGATGACCTTGAACTTGCCTGAGTAGACTCCTTATGAATAGGTACTAGTTATCCCTACCACTATCACACCTACTAATACTTCGCTACTCAAACTACTACTCATATTGATATATGGTAATGTGAAAAAGCCACCGGTAATGAGTTAATTGTGCCCTCACTTCCTGGCCCTTTCTTTGAATACATATAATATCTCTGAGCATATATGTGATCTCCTAATATAGACTACATCTCTGAATATAGACAATGTCTGTATATATAGACAAGTTTGATGAATATGGATAACATCTCTAAATATCGATGATATCTATCAATATAGAGAATGTCTTTAAACATATACAACATCTCTGAACATACATGAGCCTTAAAATATACATAACATCTCTAAACATATATAATGCCTATAAACATATATGACATCTCCAAACATATATGGTGCCAATAAATATAAACAATGTCTCTGAACATAGATGGTACCTGTGAACATAGATAATATCTCCAAACATATACTACACCTCTGAACATATACTATGTCTCTAAATATACTTGATGCCTTGTAATATAGATGATATCTCTAGATATAGATGACATCTCTGAATATCGACAGTATCTCTCAGTAAGGATGATATCTTAGAATATATGCGATGTCACTGAATATAGATGATATCTTGAAATAGAGATGATGTGTCAGAATGTAAGCAGTATCCCTTAATATAGATGATGTATCAGAATGTAAGCAGTGTCTCTTAATATAGATGATATTGCTGAATAAAGACAATACTTCTGATTATAGACTATGTTTCTAAATATTGAAGTTTTTCTCAATATGGATGACATTTGAGAATATTGGCATCTTTAAATATACATAATATGCTATAAATTAATGTCATGATTTATGAGAGAGGTTGTTTCTGTAGAGATCCTAAATGAATATAAGATAGCTGTTATAGGTGAGAAAGTTATTTTGAGTGACAAAAGAAAAGAATCATTATATACCAATCAGGTGATGTCAATTATAGAACATTATTCCATATCCAATCCAATATTCTGACCATATCCCACCAAGTAGTATAATTTATCATATGCTAAACTTAGTACAGTCCTAAGCTTAGGCAATTAGAACTTCCCCTGACACTTACCTAAGTTCAACTCAGATATGCCTTCTCATCTTCACTATATCTTTCATTTATACATTCCACTCTCCTTTCCTACCCTCAACTCATGCACCCTTCCACTGGCTTTAATCTTACATAGTTTCTAAAGTAGCTACTAGCTCCCAGTTCACTCTAACAAATACAAAGTAATACTGGTGAAAAAAAAATGAAAATAAAATAAAACAAGAATTCCTGCAGAATTGGAATGGCCAGAGTTTGAGCAGAATTCACTCAGATTTGTAGTGAGTATCTAATGTTGACTAGATTAAGGAACTCACTCATACATAAGTAATAACGATTATATCTCAAATCTATCAAGAGGGTGATTTCCCTTTGTCAAAAGTTAGGAAGTTATTTGGATTAGAAGGCTAGTATCTGAACCCTTTATATGCATATTGCAAGAACTAATCACATTTAAAAAGCAAAAAAAAAAAAAAAAAAAATAAAAAAAAAAAATAAAGAATTCCAGTTTTCTAATTAAGGTATCTATCTTACTTAATTTAAACATGTTTCTATATAGAAGAATCCTCCTTGCAGCACCTGTGCAAACAGTTAGCAGTGGTTAATTAGTATTACTATACCAGATACCTGAACTACCTAGTACCAAGTAGCAAGACACAAAGCACGCCTCAGTGTCGAAAAATGCCACTGTGAATAGAGAGTTTCTAGGTGTTATCACTCATTTCAAGATTAAAGGGCTTGTTTTTAAGTTCTCTTTAAGTTGAGGAAATGATTAAATTCCTCATAGAACTTGCCTGGAAGAAGATAAAGTACTACTAGAAAAATAGTAATCTGCTCATTCCCAACCACCCCTCATTCCTCTTAGCTAGATGGTGACCTATGGTATAGCCAGTGTAGGAGGTCTATTAATGTCACTTATATCCTGATGCCCTACAAACTTTCCAGCAGGATGTGGAGGCAATGACAGTTAAAGAGTTATATAGTGTACCAAAATTTGTGGATAGATTTCAAATCATTCTAGCACTCACTGTTGATGCTAGATAATGTGACTATTCTACTTATAAATTATTCAAAAAGGTAGGCTATTATGCAAGCTAATATATAAATGGATAACTTGTTGTTTGACTATGCAGTGATAGTACAGCTATTATAATTATCTAGTGAGGTTTTATTTTATTTAAGAAATAGAAATAATAGAAAGTTAGGAGAGGTTTTGATGGTATCTGGTGTTGTTCTAGTCACATTATTACATCTAGAATGATCGATTAGAAGATCCTTCACATTATCAGAACATTTTTTGTATGCTTGTTATTTGCTGAGTAATATCTAACATTTCTATTCTCAGCTACCCCCATGCTTTTTCACCTATCTTTGGGCTTTAATTCAAAATGAATTTATTGTAGCAATGATGTATACTGGTTGCATTATATAACAGATTACATATGGCCTAGATTCTTAAATTCCATACCCAAATCAGGTCAGAGTTAGCAAAAGAAGAGCACATTATCTTATTCAACATTCCTTCAAGAGACTTAAGTGGAGGCACAGATGCAAGAGCATGGCAAAATTCAATTTCAATAATGTATTCATCACTAGGCAAAAAAAAAAAATATCAATCAAGACAGTAATAGATTTCAATACCACCAGTTCAGCTATACCTGGAGAATTCTCATTTCCTTTTCTAAAGGCACTTGTATACCCCCTAGAATTATAGGGTGGACAGCCAGCATTTGAGGAGAAAAAAAAAAAAAGAAAGAAAAAAAAAAAAAAAACTCTAACTTTAAATTCAACTTCAAATTTAGCTTCAACCTTAGCTACAACCCAAACTTCAAGTCTAACTCTACTCTCTTCTACTTTGACTACAACTTCTTCAACTTCAACTTCAGTGACTGTTTTTTTTTTTATAATGGGGGGGTTCTTTTTTTCTTTATTAAAGGGGAATGTGAGTTCAGTTACATATGAATCTATGGATAGTAAAAGGCAATGTTTTTTTGTCCCTAGAAGATTATATTCTGCAATGATACTGGTGTCAGAAGTAGAGAATATAGTAGTCATATACGCAGTATAGCATGCTTCATAATGGACAGTGTCTATAGGTAGTACTCTATATCTGTTTCTATTGAGGTTATACTTATATATATATGGTGACAAAAAAAAAAAAATAAAATAAAAAAAACACAAACATACTATATAGTATGAATGCCTTAACTATAGTGTCTAAGAAGCTAGGCCATGCTTAAAAGAAACTATGATTACACTAGGATAAATATGCTGTATAGAGGAAATGATGTATTACTCAGAAATTCATAAGTCTTTATCTATCTTACCTAGGTGATTATGTATATCAGCACTAATCCATATACATACAAAGTAAGCAATGTCAACTTTATAGAAAAGTAACTCCCTGACTAAACCTACTCCCAAAAATACTCTCTTTAAGCTTTGTATTTGTTGATATTTTTTCTCAGGAAAACTCCACCATGTGCACCAGTATCAAAGCTCCTCTTATTCTCTGATACTATATGAAGAAATATTATAGATAAGGTACATATGAGAATGAAGATGCTACTGAATACCCAAGATGGAGAAATGTTTAACCATTGTTTGCTAAGGTATATAGAACTGATCAATTAGTTAATCCAGCTGCAGACATAACTATAGGCAAGATAAATGCATGAGAAGGGCAGGTAAATGTAGGAAGTATAGATTAATGGCATCTTTTTGTGACATCGCAGTTCAGTAAGCATATTTGAATACTTCTGTTTTATTCAATATACTGCAGGGTACATCAACTTGTTTAGATTGAAATTGAAAGTAAAGTTATATTGAAATCAAGTGATATCTCTTAACTTACTTTTAACATGATTCCTAGCCTATATTGCTTGCCTTATAATAGACGCCATGCTTTAAGGTAGATGGTGTACTTCAAAATTATCTTTCTAAAGAACATCTTGCTTCACAAGGTACTTAGAGCTTAGATAAGGAGATCATGCTTCACAGGAGATATTGTGTCCAAGTCAGATATCGTGCTTTGATATCCCCTGGTCATGATAGTATCAGGTAGTACTATAAAAGCCTAGGTAGGTTCCTCCCTAATTCTAAAAATTCTCTGAGCTTTGGTAACCTAATTAAAATCTCAGCTATAATGACTACCCCCATTTGGTCCATCTAGGACCTAAACTCTAAATTGTTATAGGTACACCTTAGGAAGATAAAAGATACCTTTTCCTATACTCAAATCCCACAATCCCCTCCTTAACCATTATCAGACTAAGAGCTACCACAATGCAGGGAATGGAAAAGGAAGCTTCTCAACCTACTTCCACCTTCAATTATAACCACTAGACAATAGATATACTAGGTGCCAAATGCCTAAGTCTATTCAATGAATAGCAAGAGTTCACATGTACCTCTGCCAAATGAATGGTGATGACTTACCCTGATTTTACAAGAGGATAATGAGGATGATTTTGACATGGACACATGACCATGTAATTCCCAGCTACAGAAGAAGTCATAGTAAGGCTTTCCCCCACCATAGACTATTGAAAGACATAATGGCAGGCTACAGAGCAATTACTCAAAGCCTTATAATAACCTCATACTTCCTCCCTCATCTTACCTACTCTCTCTTTGCTCTGCCTACTAAGTAGTAGTACCCCCAATAGTCATTGTTCTAAATATCCCCTACATCAGACCCATTCCCATTCCTGATATCCGGAATCATACTATGTACCCCATTCATCATCAATCACTTGGGCAAAGCTTAAATACCAAGTTGTAGAACAAGACCTATGGAAGAGAAGAGGGAATACTTATGTATAGGGTCAATTGTATTGCAAAGACTAATTGAAAAGAGATAGGAGGAATGGAGTGATAGTCATGTAAGTTTCAGAGCCATGAGGTGAAAGATTTGTTAACTAGGAAGATAAGAGTATTAGGGGTACCAGTAGATCATTATTCATAATGTCAATGTTGTCAACTCTCCCTAGCCTTACTCTTTACCATAGTTTTCAAGTTTTTTTATAGTTGATAATTATGAATCTGATAGGTGCAGTTGCAGGAATTATCATTTACTAGATAGACAGATGTACAGCTGAAAGCTAAGGTGTAGAGGTTA